>CAUYTI010045769.1:0-16226 GCA_963575145.1 Galago senegalensis
GCTTGTGTCTTTTTCCACCCTCTTTTTGTAGGAATCTATGGATAGAACATGAATAGAAAGAAAATGTAGGTGTTTGAATGACCATGAAGGCTATGTTAACCAGTTTGATGAAAATATTTCAGATTGTATATAGAACCAGCACACTGTACCCCATGACAGCATTAATGTACACAGCTATGATTTAATTTAAAAAAAAAAGCCATTGAGCAACCATTTTATAAAATTGGAAAAATTGGAATGTGATACTATTAGCCCTCTCTGAATTCCTCCATTTTGTAGAACTAAAGAATCTGGTAAAGGGTGGATGTGTATGCTCGTATCTCAATTTATCCACTAAAATAGATTCATACTTAGTATTCCAAGTCCTTGAACCTTTGCTAGGGCATTAATAGATTTCAGGACTAGACATGGGGCGTGGGTATTTTCAAATATCCATGATCAATGAGTGCAACAGAGAACTGCCCACATATGAGCTGGGTGTTGGTTTCAATTGCCTTCGGGTGTGTGTATGTGCCTATCTGGATGACATAATACTTTTCCCAAGACCTAGCTGCTTTTTCCATTAACACCTGTGAAATGACAGTGTCCATAGGGCCTGCTGGGAGAACTGGTAGAGCTCAGAAGCCCTGTTCTCTCATGGTGGTAGGGACAAATAGAAGCTCTTTGTGGGATTACACTGTTCTCAGGACAGGGATAGGCGGGGATATATCTTAAAATACATTTTTGTGATGTGGTAGGGAAGTGGGTGTCTCCATTTTTATAGCTGAGATGAAATTTCAAGCTGGCTCTTTCAGGCTCCACCTCACACCATCCCCCTCCAAGTTGAGCTGCAGAATTACTTTCTCCTGCATGGTGCTGGTGCTTTGGCTTCACATTTCCTTTTTGAAGCTTGTAAGTGTCCAGGACTTCTGAAGAGGACCTGTTCCACATGGGGCATCTGGCTCAGCTGAACTGTCTAAAGGCCTGAGCCCATTTTGTTTCACTGCTGTCAGAGTCAGGCAGTTGTTGAGAAGATGTCCTTAAGGGACAGCTAAGTAGCTCCTTGGAAGGGGACAGTAGTGATGTTGACTCAGAGACAGTCAGAGGAGGCTGGCTTAGCTGCTCAAGGTTCTCTGGTTCTGGTTACTAGAGAGGATCGCTTGAGGCTGGGTCATCTCTCCGTGCATCAGCTCACTTCTTCAAGGGGTTCCTTTAGCTCCAGGGCCCCACTAGTACCCTGATCCCCTGCATATTTTGTTAAATGCCTACTTGGGCAACATGAGGTATTCATCTTGATCTATTTTCTTCTCAATCTATTGTTTGTGGGTAAACTTCTGGATTTCTCTAAGGGCATATTAATACTTCTAGATTTAACCTTTCTCTTCCTTGTTACTCTAGCATCATCTCAGAAAGGCTCTAGACTGATAAAAGAATGGTATTACATATGGGACTAACAAATTACTGGTCCTAAGTCATTGAGGTGGTAGAAATAGATTCAGGGTCTATGCAATAATTAGCAAATCTTTATTGTGTTCTCATATGTTCTGCCGGCTCTTTTAGGGCTTTGCCTTTTGATTTGCATAAGCTTTTTCCCTCTCAAAATCTTGATTTTTGAAAATTAAAAACAATGCCTTTCACTACTGTTTTGGAATTTGAAAGTTGAAATAGATTCTTTCTTGCTGTTTTCTTGCTATAAAAATTCTAGTTCTCTCTGAAGCAATGGGAGTCCCTGCTTGAATTATTATCTCTATACAGGGAGATCTATTCAAATCACTCTCTGGATTCTAACCCTTCTTAGATCCCCGTTGTCTGTAGGCTAAAGTCCCAACTTCTGAATGGATTCCAGGGAGTTAGTGACATAGCCTTACTTCTTTTATAGCCTTATGTCTTGCCTCCCTCCCAGGCTCCATATGCTGCAACCACTCTATTTCCCAACGATGCCTTGCCTCTTCCAACCATCATGCCTTCTTTCATGCTAATTTTCCACTATGATGTGTTTCTGACTCTCCTCCACTTGATGAGCTGTTACTTAACCTCGTCCAAAGGAGAAGCCCAAATCCAATTTTATTTTCCCCATGAAATATTTGTGCATTCTTCAAGTAAAGTTAATCTCACCCCCCTACTCTTGTTATCTAAAAACATACTCCCATCCCCAAAGCATAGCATTTATCACATTATGTAATAATTAACTGCATTCTTCTCTCGCCCACTGTATTGTTAACTCCTTGAGGTGGAGACCCTGTCTGATTAATCTTTGTAACTGTAGTATCTACCATAGAGTCTAGTATAGTTCATTCTCAGTAAGTTTGTTGAACTGGATAATAGAGTATTTTTTAAACTAAAACTGTTATTTGGATTATGCTAATTTGGAGTTTATGGGCTAGACTTATGTTGCCATTTATAAGTAAACAATTAATATACTAATTAAAAATTAATCCCTCTATTCATTAAAGTAAGTCCCCAGTGAATTTCACTCATCAGTATTTTGTTAGCCCAGAGATACTGTATACATTTGAAATTTGTAAGTTTATATTCTTTAAAAATATCCCAGCCTTCACAAATTAGTTATTCTTCCCATTAGTATGAATTTAAGAGATGTTAAGATATTTCCTCTTGAAGACATGCCATTTACAGACCTTTGGTCATCCATGAAAATTTTTTGGAAACCAAATAGTTCTTGTTCTGGCCACTGAACTGAGTTTCAGTGGCTAAAGTTTCTGAAGGAGAGAGGAAGTCTTGTGCCATCCACCATTGCAGAAATGTTCTTGGTTCAGAGTTTGGCTAAGTCATAATTCTTTCATAGTGATCTATCACCATTGGGTCCATTTGGGTACTGACATCAGCTGTGAGAACTTTGAAGCTGCCACTTAAGATAAGGATCCGTGGTGGGAAATCCTCTATTCTGAATACAGTTGGTATTTGGTTCAAACAAAGTGTCCTTTTGATCATGATTCTTGAGAAATATTACACCTCACATGGGTGTTTTTGTTTATATGGTAGCTCCTTTGAGAAACAGATAGTAAAGGAAGTAATGAACTTTTAATTCATAATTCATGATTTAATTCACAATTGAAGGCAATTGCTGTACTTCCTGAAGTCACACAACTGAAAGTTAGCAAAGACAACAGTCTATGTCAGTCACAGTCATGCCACAGAGAGAGAACCCCTCCCCAGCAACATTCATGTTCTATGCTAACTACTGTACGTGTATGCTGTGTGTAGTCAGAGAAGGTCAGGTACTGAGAACAAACATAATGGAATTATTCAAGTCACATTCTTTTCATACTTTATAAAGTCCTAGAGAATACAAAGCGATGGTATTTCAACATCACATTCTCTTCTATTTGAGAAGAAACCTCATTATTTTAATTGTAAGAGGGAAGAATTCACTTTAGCAAATATCTACGGGCCATGGTCTGCTCTTTTCTGGTCCTCATTTGCTGTTCCCAGCAAGAATATATAAGAACCTTGAGGTCACTTTTGAATTCTAACCAGTAGGGTAATTGGTTGACCTACATAGTTTCTAGATTCCAGACCTCGGCAGGCTTGGCCTCTGAGACCTGGTAGTTAAGTCTTTCCTTCTTTCCTTATTTGGTATTGAGGCTTCCAGACCCTTGGATGGCTATTGGCCTTAGCATATCAGGGAAGTGACTTTGGTAGACTTTCTGACTTCTGGAGCTTGGCTCACCTCAGGTGTCTTTGGCACACAGTGAAGTTTTGGCAAATGCAACATTAACTGTCTTGGTGCTGATTTAGGATCTGGGTGCGCCCCCCTTCTGGCTTTTTTTCAAATATGACCCATTCATTCTCTGGTCTTCCCCTATCCTCTGCTTTGTGCAGTACTTTGTAGGAAGTTAGCCTCTGAAATGAACACAAAGTAAAATTACATAGGGCATGACTGTGATGAGCAGAAGCCTTACTTAAGACTGAGAAGTTCTGTGCAGGGAATCATGTTTAGTTGTGGCATCAAATTTAGGAATAGCCACATCTGGGGAAGACATGATACATATAGTCAAAGTTGTCATTGGTGATGGTGGATATGAAAGGGTCTGGAAAATCTGGAATTTTCTCTCAAATCTCTCTCCTTATTTCAGCCTGTTTTAATTAAATCATGGTAATACCACAAGAAGTAAATTCTTTAGATACAATAAAATAATGTAAGCATTACTTTTAAAAACTCAAGTTCATCATTTCAAATGCTGTCAGATATAATTATTGCTTAGTTTTGTTGTTTTTGTATCCCCAGTAATCTTTATAGACTCCATTTTCTGTTGCTGTGTAACAAATGTTCTAAAACTTAGTGGCTTAAAGCAATGATTATTTCATTATCTCTTATGGTTCTGTGAAGTGACAGGGCTCAGCTGTGCAGTTCTTCTACTCTGATTACTGTGGGCTGGGCTGGGGCCTTGAGTTGCCTTGACATCCAAGATGGGTTCTTTGTGTGGCTGGCAGTGGGGTCGGCTTTGCTGAGAACTCTGTTGGAAGTGTTGGTCAGAGGACTTCTGTTCTCTTCCACGTGACTTCTTTAGAATATCTGGGCTACTTACAACATGGTAGCTAAATTCCAAGAAAAAGCATTCTAAGCAGAAGTCAGCAAAACTGAAAGCTGCAGACCAGAAAAAGGCCCAGAGTTATATACAGTGTCACTTCTGCCAAATTCTATTGGTCAAAGTGAGTCATAGGGCCAACTTAGATTTGATATGGTAAGGCTATGGTTCACTGGAAGTCATTTTTGGGGACTAGCTATTAAACATGTTAATTAGGTTCACTTCCACTAATAAAGCCCTAATAATATCCTGGGAGGTGGTGTTACTCAAGTGGCTCAGCATTTGCTTAGTCTGTCTATTGGTTCTGGTTCTAATCCTGATCTCTTATCTTGCATTTGGTGACCTAATCCTTCAGACATTGAATTCAGTTGTTGACCTTTGCCCCGTAACTTCAGTGCCTCTAGCTAACCAGAGGCAAAACATGTAACCACCATATAACAAATCATATGCTGCTCAGTTTCTTTCATGCTAACTGACTACTGACTAACCCATCGTTAGATTCGTTTCCCGTTCTCTTTCCATGCTGACTCCCCACTCTTATGCACTGGGAAATCTGATTTCTCCCTCTGGGATCTATTTGACTTGTACTCATTCATCAGGCTGACCTGGCTCGCTGCTGCCAGAGTCTCACTAATGCAGAATCTGCGCTCAAAGGTTGCATTGCCTAAATCTTGTGTCTGCCTCTGTGAGGTTGTCACTCTATCTGATTTGTTCCTAATACACTTTAATTCTGAGGACAATAAATCTGATACTCTTTGAATTGTTGGCCAGGTCATATTTGCTATTTATTTAGCTGGAGACAATCTCAGAGTCCCCAGGTTCCCTCCCCAGGGCCCCGTTGGCCATGCTGAGATAGCTACATAAGTTAATGCTTCTGCCCCTGTGGCAATATTCCCCTAGCACCTTATTTATGTTGAATCTGGCGTGTCAGCTTGTAAAACTAAAGAACCTTTGCAATAAAATAATCTTGCAAAGGTCAGCTGTACCTGGAACACTGGTCCTTTCTAACCACGTTTAGAACATCCACCTTCTCAAAGAACATTAGCGTCTATAACATGGGCTCCTGGGTCATGTCGATTCATCTCATTTCATTCTCTTCCAAAAGAAACAGAACATGGATTGGCATAAGGTGGATGTAGAATGTTTATGTAATGACATAGTTATTTTAAGATTCCTGACTAGCAAGCAGCTTGTTGCTGCTAAAAAGCTTAAAAGAACACCCCAACCTGCCAGGACAGTTTTTAACAAAATGTCATTTTAGTATGCATGATGCCTGTGTGTGTACCTTTAATTACTGAAGTCACAATTTATTAATAGATTTGTTTAACTGCATGTTCTGGACAGGTCCCAGTTGGAACGAGTGCATTCTTCCTGCCTAAATTATCCCAGTCCCAGCCGACTGAAAGCAGAATAATCAGCTAACCCTGATTTCTTGCAGTCCACTCAGATACCAAAAATGTTTCACAGGGTACCAACAGTGTCCACTAATGAACGTGTATTTTCTACCACAATGATTGCCATAGCAGGTAATGCCTATTTTCCAATTTGTTTTGAATTCTGATCTGACTCAACGACAATTCCTTTTCTGTATAATGACTATATTTTATACTTATACTAACACTACATGTTAAGGCGTTGAGTATGAAGTGTTTCACATATATTATCTCATCTGATCTTTGCCACAAGCCATGAGGTAGGTTAGGTACTTATATTATCCTCCCTGCATAGAAAGACACGGCAGCACCGAGGGGCTAAGTAACAGGGCCACCACACTGACAATGCCTCCACCTTACCAGAAGTGATTCAAAATCAAAGCTCAATACAGATCTCACAAGAGTCTCACCATAAGGAACCTTATGCTTCCCCTCTAGTTGCTGCAGGGTGACGTGTTTGGAGAAGCAGGATTGAAATGGGAAGAGCAGGTGATGAACCAGTGAAGATATTGATGATCTCTTGTAAACTCTCTCTGTCCAGGATAGAGGCTTATGATCTTGTATGTGTAGATACACTTAGACATATAATCAGTATTCGTAATACTTACACACACTGCAAGTATCAATGGGCCAAAAGTCCTGCCAAAAAATTGGAAAGTCTTGAAATATTATGAAATTTTTCCTAAATAAGGCTTGCTTTTAATGAACCAAATGTAGAACTATAAGGGCTTGGGTTCGAAGCAAATGAGACTCATTTAAAGGTCCTTGAGAAAGGTGTGGGCATTGGGATATTGGTTTTGTCTCTGTTAAGCTAGCCTGGTGGTATCTGTGGCTCTTAGCGCTCTTACATTTTTGTGAATTTATAAACATAAGGAAGTGGAGGGTGTGGTTATGCTGCTTATTTGAAGCACAGTCGATGTCTTTGTGGTTTTGGAGATCTCTAGGTGGGTCTTCCACTTTGCAGAAAGCTGAAAAAGCTACCTTTGCAACTTCCCAGCAGCCCATGCTGTTTGTAGGTGGAGTTGCCTTCTTTATCTCTGTGCCAACTGTGTGAGCTCCAGCCGGCACCTTTCACCATCCCTATCACCTATCTCTTGTGGGTCCTGGAGCTGCCCTCTCTCCAGCTTTATCATGGTCCTTCTCATGGTCTACACAATGGCCTTGTTGTCACAGTGCAGCAAGTCCTGAGTCAGGATCGCTTTCTGATGTCACTTGCCATAAAAATTATTCACATAAATGCTGCCTCCACAATAGATGAGAGAGAGAGAGCGCGCGCACGAGAGCAGGAGAGTGCATGCTTGCAGAATTACGAAGAATCAACTGAATTGTTTAATCACCTCTGTCCGAGATTCCTGGTGAAGTTTAGTTGATTTGAATCAATTGCCTCTGAGCAGAAGGAACAGGAGGCCAATATATCTATGCTGTTTGCTTTGGCAGTGTTAGGTGTCAGTACTGTTATTCTGTTTAAAAATCCCCCCAAAACAGTCAGGTCAGATTGTTAGGCTGTGAAAGCCTTAGAGAACATTGGATCACCAGGCCCCATAAAGCCTCGAAATAATAACATTGTAAAGTAGATAATGGTCTCTAATTTCTGCATGGGCTTCCAAGGCAAAACGCCTCCAAGTCCTTTTCAAACCCTGCTTTCAGTTCTTTGGCCCACCCTCTAGAGTCCCTTGCATTAAAAGGAAAATAAACAACCCAGAGTAAAATCACACGCACTGGAATCCAAGTGCCTCTGTGAACAAGGCGCTTGATTCTCTTAGGTTGCTAGCAAGAATAATACTGTTCTGTTGTTCATTTATAATAAATAAGTATGTTATACAGAAGCAAGAGATCTGGAGCACTGTCAGAACTGTTGTAGGCGAGCCTGGAAAGCAGTTAGAGGTCAGTTCAAGGTCAACACATCTTCCCAGGGCCATACCTCTAAGCCAGTGTTTTACAACCTTTTTTTATCTTCTTGGCATACTTGAGCCTATAGTAAAACTTTTATAGCACACTTAAATTATGTTGATCAAAAAAAATGAGTAAAAAAAAAACAATATACTTACTGTGTTTTGAACTTTTTTGAAAATAATTTAATGAATGATCTTTAAACATTTTCACAGCACACCTAAGGTCCTTTCACGGCACACCAGTTCAAAATTACTGCTCCAGGCTGAGAGCAGACCAAAGAGGAAAACACACTTCTGTAGTGGCTTTTGGGCACAGATGGACACCATTAAGTCATATGTCTTTATTAGCAGCCATTGAGAAGCAGCTGGAAGGAGGGTAAAGAAAGATTGTCATTATGTTTCATTACCTATTTCATTACACCTAGGAAAAGGTGTATGATTCTGCCACAAGTCGGTGGCTTGGGTGGAGATGTCAGAGCTGGATGTGAATCCTTACATGAGTGTGTGGTCAGCCGTCCTCTCATGGAAGCCCCGTCCCATTCTCCATATTTGGGAAGGGCATGAATCCAGACCGTGGTAGGGAATGCTGCTACTGTTTACCAGAAACACCCTCAGTGTTTGTCTTATTTCCTGTTATTGGGTCATGTTCTGCAATTCCACTTTATTTTTTAAGCTGAGGCAGGTCCAGGGCAGTTGTCACAGTGTGACTTTTCCACTAGTGATCTCATTATTATTCCTTTCCTTTTCTGATAAAGAAGCTGATCCAGAGGCTAATATCTGGCTGCTGTGTAGATTCCCAGGTTTGAGGGATATATCCCTGGATGTTCATGTGCCAAAGAAACAGTGGGCATTGACAATTACTACTGACTTCCTTGCTGCTGTCATCTGAGTCGGCTCTTGCCCTTCCACCTTTGATGGCACAGGTGTAGGTGGGAGTGAGTTCCCCAGGCCCGCGGATGGGATGCACGTGGGACATGCCCTATGCACAATCATAAGGTTCATGAGGTGTGTTAGAACCTCTAGCTCTCAGGCCCATGGGGATTTGCTGATCACACATGAAATCTTAAAGAAAATTCATCTCTCATGCGTTCAGGAAGATAATTTATTATAAAGTTTTTCTTGTGAAAGTGGTAGTCATCTTAGGGTCCCCCCCTCCCCCCCCAGGAGAATTTAAGTTTTCAAGGAGGATGTCTGGAAAGGGCAATGATAATTGCCAACAATCAGTAAAGATCAAAGTTTAGGCATTGCAAATGGAGATGCATTTAAATATTTAGGATGGGCTCCACCCAGATGAGATGGCTGACTACTTAAAAAAAAACTATGAAGCATAGGACTGAAAAGTGGCTTTTCTAAATTTTGTCATTTCAATCTCCCTCTTTACTCTTCCCAGCTATATTCCTGTTCTATTTAACACAAACAAACAAACCAAACAATAACAACAATAACACAACTGGAAGCTAACAGTGGTATGCAAGGACCAGAGGCAGGGAGGGAAACTATTAAAGAAAGATATTGTGTAAAGATGTGAAGAGGACTTGTGTTCACGGGGGAGTCACCTAAATGCTTTGCGCCTGGAGTACTGGTGAAGGCCTTGTGCAAATGATAAGAGAAAAATGACAACATGGGCCTTACTCTACATCTCGGAGAGAAAAAAGTTAGCACACTTCACCCTAAGGGCCTCCATTTCAGCTATGTGTTTTATATACTCTAGGTACAAATTTCCAAGGGATGTGAACCAAGACAAGACCTATTTCATAAAGTGCAATTTACACTCTCAAGGCTCCTATATTAGTTGAAGCTTTGGTAAAATAATAAGCTAACCAGGAGGAGAGAAGGTGATATTAATATTAAATGGGTCAGGTTAAATGTATATAAATTCACTATCTTTGATGCTCTAAGTTAAATGAGCAGTCTGTGAAAGTTAGATGCACAGAGATAATGCTGAATGTCTTCCCTTCGAGGTTCCTCAGCATTTATCTGGTTGGCGGTGTTAAACTTAATATGTGAATTTTTTTTTTTTAAAGGAAAAAGGACCTAAGCTTAAAATAAATGTTTCTTTATTTTTGTGATTATAAAACATTACATGCTCTTTTGTTTAAAAAAAAAAGACAAAATAGAACAACAATTAAAATGATAATAATTTCGTTGCTAAGAGATAAGCACTACTAATATTTTGAGTATATTTCCTTCTAATATTTTGAAGTATATGTGCACATACAAACACACATATGTTTCACAAAGTTGAGAATGTTATATTTTGTTCTGAAGACCTGTTTCTATTTATATTCCTAGAATATCCCTACCCTGTTCTATATACTCTTCAAACAATAGCCTATTTGATATTCTTCTGTTACACACTGAGATTGGCCTTAATTTTAAAAAATACTATAAGTGAAGGTTTGATGACTATCTGGATACAATTGTCATAAGTTTATTACTTTACCAGATTTTAAAAATTTTATTCTGAGGGGCAGAACCTGTGGCTCAAAGGAGTAGGGCCCCGGCCCCATATGCCAGAAGTGGTAGGTTCAAACCCAGCCCCGGCCAAAACAGCAAAAAAAAAAAATTTTATTCTGTGTAACATCTCATTTATCCTTTTTATAGTCTAATTCATGGTGCATGTTTTTCTTTTCAAGCCGAAATGGTTTTTTATACGTTGAAGATATTAAAACTTTGGGATATTTATTTAGAATATTTTTCTAAGTTTCATCCTTTTTTAAAAATTTTGATGCTTTTATTGATATACAGAAGTTGTGCCAAATTTGTTGATTTTTTTTTTTTTTGGTAGTTCTTCCATTGCTTTCTTTCATCACCCTGAGATCAATAAAATATTCACTTGTATTTTGTCCTATTGTTTTTTAAAAGATGACAGAGAATCCTAAAGCAGAGATGGATGTGCCCTTGTGTTCTACCCACTACCTTAAGCTGGTCCCTGTCCTCAGATGCTCTTTCTGCTTTGATAGTTTCACTTTTTGCATTTCACTTTTTAATATCAGCTGAAATTTATTTTGTTGTGTGGTCTGAGGTGAAAATCTAACTTGAGGATGTTTTTTTTCCCCCAGATAGTGAGACAATTTTCCCAATACCATTGCTGAATAATTCATTTCTTCCTCCCTGGCTTGTGAAGGCCCATATTTTTTGAGTTACAAAGACAGGAAACTCACAATGACATTATGCAACAAAAATAACCTGCTCTCAGCGCTTGACTACATGACTGGCTGAGCACGCGGATGTCCATACACCTACACTCTATGTGGAGGCAGAGCATAGCTCTGTAGGGCAAGCGATTGGATTGTCCATTTTTAACAGAATGTTCTAATTTGCTGAACCACACAAGTCTTTAATTTTTCAGTTCAGTTCAGTTCAATTCAACTGACTTAATTTCAACCAGTGTTTAGTAGATGCTTATTATATTCATTCACTGTACTATGTGAATTCTGGTGCATCCCATTTTGGATTTCAACTCAGCCTACAAGCGAGTAGGAAGTTGAGCAACTTGTCTATTAACTCAGGCAAAAACCAAATAACATTTCCCAAGCAATTTTGGAAGAAAGGGAGGAGGATTTGCTGAAATACTTTTAAATGACAATCTTTAGAGCCTGAATTGGTATGTTTTCAGGACTGCAGGGTGCCTTCATGCTCTCATCTCCAAAGCCGACAACAACAAATTGTCCAAGTCATTTGGATTATGGTATGGGAGCAGACTGAAAAGCGCACAACAGAGCAAAGTCAACTAATAAATAAACACCTGTAACTCAAAGGGACACATTCCTTTCCCAGTATAAAAACATAGGAAGACAAAGATGCCTGCTATCCTGGGATAACTACCCGTAGTTCGTCAAGTACAGAGGAAAGAGCAGAAACAACATTCTTATCACAGATGACATGAATATCTAAAATCATCATGTCCACCCACATTCCAGTTTGCTTGTATTTCTATTGCTTATCTTTTCTTTTCATCGTGTTAGTATTCATTTTTTTCTTAGTATGATATCAAAACAGCATGATGAGATTATATATATTTTTGGTTCCTATTAGAGAAAACACAATTATTCAGATGATCCCATTAGGGTATGACAGAAAACTGCTGACAGGATGGAAATGTACCAAAGATGTGTTTCTTGGTTTGCAGTTAAACTGCCATTTTTCTTTATTACTCCTGACATGTTGCCTATCACACTAGGCACAATGCAGGAGACTAGGGAATGCTATTTGAAAACTGTGTCCTCCAGGGACTTCAGAAGCACCTGCTAATTGCTTGGGAACCATTGTATTTGTCTTCTCCCCTCCTGTTGCTCTCTCTGATCAGAATCTCCATAGGGCGAGATTTTTCACAATCCACATAAGAATTTTTTTTAATGTATTCAAAAGCATCATTGTTTTCAAAGTTACTTATGAGAGTATTTTTTTTTTTTTTAGTCTGGTGTGCTTTTACTTCCTAACATTTGATTGATTCTGTAAATTAGGTATGGGGAATTCAGTGTATTTTCATACCAAGGTATTACCAGTTCCTAAAACGGTGCACAATATGGGAACTCAATAAGTATTTATTGACTGAATGTTGAGTGAACCAATTATAGGAGAGCCATTTTGCTGGATAGGAAGGGAGACACAAGGATGCATGACATATTGTTTCTATTCTCAAAGTACTTAACAGTAGAACTGGGAGCCATGACAGACACAAGATTAAATAGGAAGGCAAGCCAATAATACAAGCGATGTCTTTCAAAAGTATAGGAAGTATCCAATTAAAGGTACCAGTCTGTGCTTGTGTCAGCAACAATATTCACCAAATGAAACACGCCTACACAGTTCCCTTGCAGTTAAGGGGCCAACTGACTAGTGCCAGTCAATGAAATGTGAATGGAGTTTTGTGTGTATCATCCTGGTGGAGGCTCTAATAATCAGCGTACCTCTTCTATTTTGTTTTTCCTCTGCTAGGGCAAACTTAGGGACCATGTGTTTCTAATAGCTGCATACTTATGAGGTATAAGCATCCTGTATCCTTGAGTTACCACTGGGAGGAGTGGCGTCCTATAAAACCCACCTGCTATGGTTAAACATTTGTTCCTTCCGAATTTATGTTGAAACCTTCCTCCCAATGTAACACTGTTAAGAAGTGGGGCATTTAAAAGGTGATTGGGCAAAGCAGAGTCCATTAATCCATTCACAGATTAATGAGTTAATGGATTAATGGATCATCATGAGAGAGGATTCTTTATCAGGAAAGTGGGTCTGTTACAAAAGCTAGTTTGGTATTCTCTTATGCACCTCCCTTGCCCTGTAAGACTGTCTACCATGTTTTGATGCAACAAGAGGCCCTCACTCAAAGCTAACCAGATGCAACAACCCAATCTGGGACTTCCCAGCCTCTGGAACTGTGAGCCAAAGTACCTCTTTTCTTGTAAATTACGTAATCGCAGGTATTCTGTCACAGCAACAGAAAATAGACTAAGACACTTCCTCAAACTGCAATGTGAAACAGAGATACATTTTTCTGTTGAATAAAAAATTGTCTATGTGACAGAGCAAATATCTTAACACTCTTTCAGGAGGTAAGATGGCCATGAAAATATCCTGAGAGTGGTGGGTTAAAATTAGATTCTGAATGATGTTTAATAAGTGTAATAATAAATGAAACAAAGTGGTATTTTCCAAATATCCTGATTTTAAAACTTATAACAGGGTGGTGCCTGTGGCTCAAAGGAGTAGGGCGCTGACCCCATATGCTGAAGGTAGCAGTTTCAAACCCAGCCCTAGCCAAAAATCGCAAAAAAAAAAAAAAAAAAAAAAAAACAACTTATAACAAAGGTATAATAACCAAAATAGTGTGGTACTAGCAGAAGGACAGACATCCAGATCAATGAAATAAAATATAAAAATAGAGAGCCCAGAAATAAACCTTAGTATATATAGTCAAATGATTTTTGACAAGATGCCAAAACTATTCAACTAGAAATGGACTGTCTTTCCAAGTGATGGTTCTAGGGAAACTAGATACACATGCAAAAGAATAAAATTTGACTCAAACCTTACACCAAATACAAAATGAATTCAAAGTGTATCAAATATCTAAATGTAAGAGCTAATACTGTAAAACTCTTAGAAGAAAATATAAGGAAAAAGCTTCACAACATTGGATTTGGCAATGATTTTTTTAGATATGACGCCAAAATCACAGACATCAGAAAATAGATAAATTGGGCTATATCAAAATTTAAAACTGTGTTTCCTTTTATTCAGATCTCTGTTCCCAGGAAAACAGGCTATCTATATATATACTGGCTGTATTTTACTGAATTTAGACAACCTTAATCAATAAATTTACAGTTTGTTAGTAACATTTGACCATCAGTGTAACAATGACCATAGCAAAGGCTTTAATGCCTGTTTTCAGGAAACCTCTCTGAATTCTCTATCGTGTTCTCTCTGTGTGGACACACATTTTACAATCAAAATATGCATCAAGTAGAGTTGTAGATCCGGGTCCTCTCAGTGGCACCACTGCTAACGGCATGTATGCCTGGGCATTGTCAGCCTGTGTTCCTCACTCATAAGCAAAGATGGCCAGCTCTTCCACATGGCTTGTGTCCCCTCATAGCATGATTTGTTCAACCTGCCGCACAGGGAAATATTTCTATATGTGTTAATGTAGCATCAATTTCTATTTTTTACCCTATCACTACCCATTTTCTATATTACGAATATTAAAACGTTTTCAAAATTTGGAATGAATAAAACTATCACTGAGTGTCCAAATGGAGCACAAAGAGAGGTCAATGATAGGAATTTAATAAAAGAAATTGACTATAGAGTTGTTGGAAGAGCTGAAAATAAGTGAGCTGCTACAAAGCTTAGGATTATAGGGTAAAGGGAAAAGAGAAGATGGGGCTCTAGACTGACTGACAGGTGGAATCTGGGACCATGGAGAAACTCTGGTAGGAATTGGGACCATGCCAGGAACTGGAACCATAAGATGGTTGCTGGTGGTACGACCCAAGGGACAATGAGGTGGGCCTCTTCCTCCTCCTACTCTTCAGTTTCCACTAGTGCTGCCTGTTGACTTAACCTCCATAGGAGCCAGTGAGCAAGGGAGCCTGGGACCTGTCACTCGCAGAGATTAGCTCTCTACTAAGCAGAACAGAGGAAGTATGAATGGATCTGAGAGCCAACAGGCAAATGACCAGTACAAACACTAAACTTCAAAGCCATGTATTTATTTATTGGGATTACAGTTAGGTATGCCACCTCTCCTGTAGATTAGTAATGATTTGGATAGTGGGTGGAGGTCATTTGAAAGACTCTTGGAAACACACAAACTGGTGTACTTAGACTCCAAAATTCTTCTCACAGACAGATCACTTGTTCTTTGGTGACATCTTAAAATGCAAAAACACTAAGGACTTAGGAACCACAAATTAACTATCATTTGAGGAAGGGTCAGCAAGCCACCTCTAAAGGAAATTGTCCTTAGAAACACCTTTTTTGGGAAGCAAGATGCCAGATTCAGTGGCAGAAACCATTCAGTGTTCTTGGAGAATGACTACATCGTGGCAACCAGAACCTTTATTGTAGCTGGCAGTCAAACTTTTTTCTTAGAAGATACAAACTGCGAGGTATATACTCCTGTTCTGCAGGAACACGTTTTCTGGTTGGACATGCTCAATCTATTAAAAAATTCAAAGCAAGTTTTCTCAGCTTTCACAAAGGGATTTCAATCACATGAACAGAGGAAAACATACCAACTCACACCAATGATATCAAAATGCTTTTGAAGTTGACTGAAAATGTTGTGGTTGGTTGCTTTATGTTGTGGTTGGTTGCTTTTGTTTGGGAATGGAAAATTAAAGAATTTCAGTAGGCTCTTATCTCAGCGAAAACAAAGGAAGTATGACAGAAGAGTTGAACATGAAGTGGAAGGAGTGGAATTATGCAGCTCTCCATAATATTGGTAGAAATCGTTACATCTTTGCCAGTGTTTTAGTATAAATGACTGAATTGTGTAGGCAACTTTTACTCGAATGGATCTCCTACCTGGTGTCCTCCACTCTCAGCTCACCAAACACTTTAGTTCCTGTTCATAGTCTGCCTTTTGTTAAATTTTTTTTATATATTAATAATTTAAGGAGGCTTATACTGAGACAAATTTGAGGACCATGCTCCAGAGGGCGCCACATCCAAGAAGGCTTGAGAAAGTGGCTGCGAGGTGGTGGGGTTACAGTTTGTTTTTATACATTTTAGGGAGACAGGAATTACAGGTGAGATCATGAATCGAGACATGGAAAATGTACAGTAGTTTGGGCCCCAAAGGTGGGACATCTGGAAGCCAGGGAGCTTACAGTTGATAGGTGGGTTTAAAGATTCTTTAGCTGACA
>CAUYTI010045770.1:0-21019 GCA_963575145.1 Galago senegalensis
CCCACCCCCCGGGGTTATGCTGGGGCTTTTCAAAAAAAAAAAAAAAAAAAAAAAAAAAAAAAAACAAGAAACAACAATGCAAAAATGCATAGAAGTATACTACTTTTCAAATAGCTGTTATTTCATACAATCCTTATAACACTCGAGGATAGGAGGAAAGTTGGCCACAGATTATCATGCCTGTTTAAGAAGAAATAGTCCAGACAGAGGAAAGGACTTGCCGAAATTTGTACACCTGGCTAGGACAGAAATGCAACTGTGGATGAATGTTGGACCTGGAAGAGGCTGGGGGATGATGGAGCTTAATGGGAGTTGGGTTTGGAGATCCTCTGGTCCCAGAAGGCATGACAATCTCTGAAGGAGAGGCTCTGTCAAAGATTATTAGAACAGAGGCAGCAGCAAAGGAGTATGAGAGGTGAGAGGGCTGACTTTTAAGGGTATTTGGCCCAGGGCTGGGAGAGTAACAGTTCCCCAGATGCAGACTTGTGCCTTGAAGCTGACTAGTCACTCATCTGTCCATAATCTCCAATGTCAGAACTGGACAGGAAACAAAAGACCAGTGGTCCACTGTTGGTCTTCAGGGTCTGTGAAGACTGTGGAAATTTTGGGGGGCAGCAACCATATCCATTTATTTATCTCCAGCTATTATAGAGCCTGGACTATAGTAGGGACTCAGATGTTTTTGTTCAAGGCATTCATGAAGGAATGAATATCCTGAAACCAGAAACAAGCCAGGCACGGTGGCTCACGCCTATAATCCCAGACTTGGGAGGCCCAGGCGGGTGGATTGCCTGATTTCAGGAGTTTGAGACCGGGTCAAAGCGAGACTCCATCTCTAAAAAATAGCTGAACATTATGGCAGGCGCCGTAGTCCCTGCTACTTGGGAGGCTGAGGCAAGAGAATGGCTTAAGCCCAAGAGTTTGAGGTTGCATCTCAAAAACAAACAAACAAAAAAACAGAAACTGAGACTGAAAGACAGATAGGAGGGGTGTAAAAATCAACCAGCAAGTGTGGCTTAGAAGATTAATTTTTCTGGGACTCAGTACAATGAACAGCGCTAGTTCTAAAACAGGTTGCTGTTAGCGCCTTTTCAGGAGTTAAAAAGGGCTCAGCACCCTTAGCTCAGTAGTTAGGGCATCAGCCTGGGCCTGCTAAACAACAATGACAACTACAACAAAAAAATGGCCTCGCGTTGTGACGGGCTCCTGTAGTCCCCAGTTACCTGGGCAGCTGAAGCAAGAGAATCACTTAAGCCCAAGAGTTTGCTGTGAGCTGTGATGCCACAGCATTCTACTATAGGCGACAAAGTAAGACTCTGACTTAAAAAAAAGAAAAAAAAGGAGTTAAAAAGCAAGAACTTCGGCTGGGCGCCTGTGGCTCAAGTGGCTAAGGCGCCAGCCACATACACCTAAGGTGGCGGGTTCGAATCCAGCCCGGCCCGCCAAACAACAATGACGGCTGCAACCAAAAATAGCCAGGCGTTGTGGCGGGCGCCTGTGGTCCCAGCTACTTGCGAGGCGAAGGCAGGAGACTCGCTTGAGCCCAGGAGTTGGAGGTTGCTGTGAGTTGTGATGCCACAGCACTCTACCCAGGGGGAACAGCTTGAGGCTCTGTCTCAAAAAAAAAAAAAAAAAAAAAAAGGCAAGAACTTCACGGGGACAGAGTGGCGGGGCCGGTTGGAGAGGGCGATTGGCCGAAACTCAAGGCGGGGCCAATAGGTAGGCACGGAACACTTCCTACCCTAACGACGTGACTAAGGTGTGGCTAACGTCACATCCGGTCTGGGCGTCCGGAGCGGGAAACAAAAGGAGACCAAGGACGCATGCGTCTAGTGAGTCCCGGATTCTGGTGGGTCCTTCCGCTCGATCTGAGTGAAGCGCTTCCGGGTCGCCGCCGGCTGCCGGCTACCGGCGCGGTAAGTACAGAAGCAAGGGTGCGGCGAGCTCCTTGCCACTTCTTTCCCCAGATAAACCAGTTCCTTTGACTCACCTCCTCAGGAGCTCCATGTTCAGAATCCTTTACCCTTAAAGAGTTCCAGCTCATTGGCTGCTTCCTCGAGCCTAAGCCCCGCCCCATCACACGAGATCCGTCATTCATTGGTGTCACTTCCTGTCACCCAGGATTTCTTTAAGCTAATTGGCCCTGCCCTTGCCGCGCTCTTTTCACGATTAGCAACCCTATAAGGAAAAATTTCTGTCCAAGTCCCGCCTCTGACTTTTTCCTGTTGGTCAAGCGCACGGTCATTATCCTAACGAGAAAGAATGGGCGGTGGTGGGTTGGGCTTTCGGTACTGAGATCTCTGCCCTGTCGGTATTTCTGGGATGTGAGCTTGAATGCTCTTGAACCTGTTATACCAGCTGGGAAGCTGACGCTCTGGGAATGGCAGCGATTGGCTCTGTGTCGGTCAAATAAGTTAGGACAAAAGCGGGACCACACACATCCTTTCCATCTGCTCATCAATTCTAGTGACTGGCCTTCGTCCCTTTCGCGCGGGAGTTCTAAGCCCAGAATTAACTGTGTGACCTAACGTTAGTCTCTGCCTATTGCAGGGCCTTAAGCTGTGGGTTTTAATTCATATTCTCTGCGCCATTCCCGGTCAGCTCCCTCAGCCGATCAAACAAAGCTGCTTTTACTTTTACTTGTTCTCTCACGTATTCATCCATTTAGTTTCCATCTACTTATTTATCTATTTAACTTGTGTCTTCCAGAATGTCTTGCTGAGCCCTGCTTGCACATGGTACACACTCCCACACCCAAATTTAGCTGTGATCCATGAGAGAGGTGTTTAGTCTTGTAAATTTCTGACACTGGGTGGGCAGAGTATGGACCATCATCAAGGGGCAAAAAGCAGGTTTTCGAGGAGGAAGAGATAATTTCAGTAGAGTCTTGCTATCTGTAATTTCGTATAATTTCGTAATGCCAGTCTGCATTCTGAATTCCTATTGTGCACTTGGCTCCTATTCTCTTCCCTCCTTGAACAGCCTACAAACAGCTTGTCCATTAATTTACTGAATTGTCAGAATAACTTTAAGGGTAGTATAATTGTTATTATCCCCATTTTACAGATGAGGAAACTGAGGCCCAAAGAGGTTAAGTGACTTGGCCAAGGTCAAACAGCTAGTAAGTGGTGGACCCAGACTCAAATCCAGGTCTGTCTGATTCCTGGAGGGAAGGGCTGCTTTTCTGATACCGTCCACTCTACCCCATCCCTAAATAAAATTACAACCAAATAAAAACCAAACCCAAACACATTTATCTGACCCTTTCCCTCAGTTTAGGAGCCATGTCCACCTTGTTCCCCTCACTCTTCCCCCGTGTGACCGAGACACTGTGGTTTAATCTGGATCGACCCTGTGTGGAGGAGACAGAGCTGCAGCAGCAGGAACAGCAGCATCAGGCGTGGGTGAGTAAGGACCTAGTACAGCACAATCAAGAGACTGCCCTATCATGACCAAACCTTATTCTGAAGACCTGCTCTGGAAGAGCTTTTTGCCCTGAGCCAGGAATTATCAAGCTGGGAGCTAGGGGGCCAAAGTTCTCTAATTTACTGGGCTACTTCTGGGCCAGAAGTAGAGCCCAGTCTCTTGACACACCCCAAGCTTTTTTCCCTAAATCTTAGGAAATAATAATTTTAACTGTTCATTGAGGACCTAGGCAATTCCATGTTCTAGCCTGTTAAGTCTCTCACTTCACCCTCACTATAATTATATGAGGAAACCAAGTCCTAGAGAGCTTAAGTAGTTAAATCAAGTTCATATATAAGTAGCAGATGACATAAAGAGAGGGGATCTTCCTGAGAACTGGGAGTAAGCTCCCCCACACTTGGGGGGGGTTGTCTTAGGAGCACAGTGGGCCAGTCCCATGCCCCTGACCAGCCCTGCTTGGGCCCTGGCTCTGCTCCTTCCCCTCTGTGCCAACAGCTTCAAAGCATTGCAGAGAAAGACAACAACCTGGTTCCTATTGGCAAGCCAGCTTCAGAGGTAGGTGGCTTCAGCAGGTGGGGTCTGTGTGGAGCCTGTGGTGGACCAAGGTTCTGCTCTAATTCTCAATTTCCTGCCTCTGACCCAGAGAGCAGTTATGACTCTTAGCTCTAGGGTGGAGGCCAAAAAGGGGAGCAAAAAGGGGACGGCACCAAAGTCCTACAGAAAATGCACCAGCCTGCTAGACTTAAGGGGGAAAGGGTTGGGGAGTGGGGGATCATTTATTGACCCCAGAAAGAGGTTCCAAGTGAGCCAGGTCTTGAACTGGTCCAAGCAGGCCTGTAAGACTTACAGGCTCTCCTCTGCCCCATCAGCACTATGATGATGAAGAAGAAGAGGATGATGAAGACGATGAGGATAGTGAAGAGGATTCAGAAGATGATGAGGACATGCAGGACATGGATGAGATGAATGACTACAACGAGTCACCTGATGATGGAGAGGTCAATGAGGTAGGTGGGAGTGTGGGTGGGGGGGCCTGTTCCTGGGCCCCTGCCCCTGACCTAATTGATGGCCAAGGGGGACAGAAACCCTGGATCCAGCCAGGGGCAGAATCTGGGGCTGAGGTTGGCTGAGGCCCCTCCCCACCCACACCCAGCCTCCTCTCCAGGTGGACATGGAAGGCAACGAACAGGATCAGGACCAGTGGATGATCTAGGTAGACAAAGCAGGGTGGCCTTAGGGAGATTCCAGGCCAGCCCAACCTATCCTGCACGCCCTACCCCTGCCCACAGAACCAGCTGATGGCCCCAGTGCCTGAAAGTGCTCTTGGGTACCTCCTCAACTGCTGCCATGGTCTCCTTGGCTCCTCCCAGGCCATCAGCTTGCCCTTGAGTCCCCAAGGCCTGAGCCCACTCCACCTTCTTGGCGAGTACCTCATTCCTTGGTTGCCAGGTCTGGTTTGCTTTCTAACTCTTTAATAAAGACACAGGAGTGATTTTTCCCTACATGTCTATTTTCTATTTGTTGGGGGCCCAGAGGATTCCAGTATCTTGTGCTTTGGAGAGAGGGCAGTTGAAACATCAGGCAAACCTACCTAATTTGTTAGGTGGGCCAGCTTGGGGAAGGCCAGACGGTTCCTGGTCCTGGACCCAGCCTTCTGTGCCATTTCCTCTTGCTCAGCTTGCACCCACTTATTTCTGCAGAGTCTCTAACTCCTTGTCAACTGCTTCATCTGATCCCACCCAGAATAGAATGCACTGAGAGAGGAGGCTTTTAGAGGCTCAGAGCTGAGAGGACCCTCAAGCTCTCCCAGCCAGCTTCTTTAGAATTAAGGGAATGTATTAAATCTCAGAGCAGCAGGGACTCCCCTGGAGTCACCCAGCAAATCAGTGACATAGTTGGGTCAGAAGCTCAGGCCTCCTGTCAGTCTTTGGCTCTCTCTGGAAGGAAATAAGCCAGTGAAACCAAGCAGCCTGATAAATTTGATGCTTCAGGTCAGTGTGGAGGCCAGAAGGGGGCAGAGGTGGGAAGAGACCTCTTCAGTCATAAGCCCAGCATGTGTGAGGCCCCAGACAGGGAGGGGAGGGGATGTTCTGAAGGCCTTGCTTGGGTGGGGGTGGGGGCCATCAATAAGTCCCCCTAGACCTGGACCTCAACCAGGTCCAGCATAAGTAAGCTGGGCTATGCCATCCTTAATGGCAGGGAAGTCTGGGAGGCCAGTGTGGTGGAGGCGGCAGCGGTAGCGGCCACAGTTCTTGACATACTGCAAGAAGCGGGGTGCACCAGGGAAGAGTACATGGTCAGCTAATACAGTGGCACCAGCTGGCAGTAGGGCATGGGCCTCCAGCAGCTGTAGGTCACGTAGGTAACATCGGGGCCGATGTGCCAGGAGTACCAAGTCTGCCCAACTCAATTGGTGCTGGGTGCGTAGGCGCCGGATCACCTCCTCTGAGCTGCCCACGATGAGCTCCACCTGTGGGGGTAAGGATGGCATGAAAGTGAGGGTGGGAGGGATTGTTCTCTCACTCCACACCCCACCAGTATCTGGCTTACTTCATACCAGGCCCAGACCTAGATACCCACAAGTGTTCTCACATTTCCTCTGACCTCAGAACCCAAGAGGTCATGATCAGTATTGTGATTTCCATTTTGCTTTTGAAGAACGGAGACTCAGAGGATTTGTGCTTTGTCCAATGTCACACAGAGAATGAGGCAACGACCTTCCTTTTAGCTTCTTTTGTCCTCTAGCAGAAAATATGTACACATGACTTGGGACAGGAGGGCAGGGATCACAGTCCCTTAAGTGGAACTAATTTCTTCTCCTTAGATGGGAATCCCTTCTCTCACAAGGGAGAGCTGGCTAGGACAAGGCTTGGGTGACAGAAAAAGATCAGAGTTGGGGAAATAGGAAGGCTGACCGTGTTTTCATCGAAGCCAGCCAGACGGATGAGTTTTTCAGCCACTGCTGCTGTTCGAGGGTCCCGCTCCACAGTGAGAAGGCGACCCCCAGGGGGCAGGGCACGGGCAATCAGCACGGTGGAGTATCCACAATAGGAGCCCAGCTCTAGCACACAAGCAGGGGCCTTCTCCTCCACCAGCCGCAGTAGGATCTGACCTATGAAGGGAGATGGATACAGAGCCCCTGACAGATTTCAAATGCCCACCTGCCTCACTGCAGCTTCCAATCAGCTGCTGTCTCATTGGACCACAGCCCCAGCTGTCCCACAGGTGCCCTTGCCTCCAGCCTAGTCTTCATACCAGCCACTAGGAATCTTTCTAAAAAAATCTGACTGTATTATTCCCTGACTGTATTAAGGCCTTCTATGATTCTGAAGGCCTTTGGGATTGGATTTGGGATCCTCTGCCTGGCATTCAGGACCTTGGACCTAATCCTAGCTCACCTTTCCAGCTTCAGCTCTCAATTCTTCCTGTCTATGGCTTGTATTACAGCCATCCCAAACAACTGTGGCCAGAATCAACCATGTTGTGTCATTCCTTTATGCTAAATTTGTATGTGTGGCTTGCTTTGCTCTTCCCCACCCCCATCTCCATTTTCCTGGCCAACTCAAAACCAATCTTTCTAGGTTCAGTTCAAGTGTTGCTTTCTCTAGGAGGGCCCAGGCAAAAACTACTCCATCTTCTAGGCTCCTGAGAGGCCTCTGTTAGAACTGTCGATTTCATTCCCTCCCCACTTTTATTGCTGATTGAATATATTTCTTTTTTTTGATGTCATCATAGTTCACTGCAACCTCAAACTCTTGGGCTCAAGCAATCCTCCTGCCTCTGCCTTTCAAGTAGCTAGGGCTACGGGCACCCACCACCATGCCAACTAACTTTTCTATTTTTAGTAGAGATAGGGTCTCACTCTTGCTCAGGTGGTCTCAAACTGGTTTCAAATTACTAAGAGCTCAAGTGATCCTCCCACTTTGGCCTCTCAATGTGCTCGGATTACATATGTGAGCCACTGCACATAGCTCATTGAATATTTTTCTGATCTTGGAATTAGATACATTTCTTTTTTTCTTTTTCTTTTCTTTTTTTTTTTTTTTTTTTGAGACAGAGCCTCAAGCTTTCCCCCTGGGTAGAGTACTGTGGCATCACAGCTCACAGCAACCTCCAACTTCTGGGCTCAAGGAAGTCTACTGCCTCAGCCTCCCAAGTAGCTGGGACCACAGGCGCCCGCCACAACGCCCAGCTATTTTTTGGTTGCAGCCGTCATTGTTGTTTGGCGGGCCCAGGCTGGATTTGAACCTACCACTTTAGGTGTACGTGGCTGGTGCCTTAGCCACTTGAGCCACAGGCGCCGAGCCTCTTTTTTCTTTTTTTGAGACAGAGTGTCACTTTGTTGCCCTTGGTGGAGTGTTGTGGTGTCACAGCTCACAGCAACCTCCAACTCTTGAGCTTAAGTGATTCTCTTGCTTCAGCCTCCCAAGTAGCTGGGACTATAGGCACCTGCCACAATGCCCAGCTAGTTTTTGTTGCAGTTGCCACAGCTGTTTTAGCTAGCCAGGGCCAGGTTCGAACTTGCCAAACTTGCCAACCTCAGTATATGGGGCCGGCACCCTACCCACTGAGCCACAGACGCTGCCCTTTTTTTTTTTTTGAGACAGAGTCTCACTTTGTCACCCCCAGGTAGAGTGTCACAGCAACCTCAGACTCTTGGGTTCAAGCAGTTCTCTTGCCTCAGGCTCTTGAGTAGCTGGGAATACAGGAGTGGGCCACAATACCCGCCTTTTTTTTTTTTTTTTTTTTTTTTGAGATAAAGTCTCAAGATATTGCCCTCGGGCTCAGCGCCTGTGCCTCAAGTGGCTAAGGCGTCAGCCACATACACCTAAGGTGGCAGGTTCTAATCCAGCCCGGACCCGCCAAACAACAATGACGGCTGCAACCAAAAAATAGCTGGGTGTTGTGGCGGGTGCCTGTGGTCCCAGCTACTTGGGAGGCTGAGGCAGGAGACTCGCTTGAGCCCAGGAGTTGGAGGTTGCTGTGAGCTGTGAATCCACGGCACTTTACCCAGGGGGATAGCTTGAGGCTCTGTCTCAAAAAAAAAAAAAAAAAAAAGACCCCTTCCTAGAAAACTGGGAGAAGTGAGGCTGGGGGCTGGGTGGTCTGAGAGTGCATTAAATTCTTCTTGCTGCTGCCTGTGCACTGTGTTGCTGCCCCACTGCCAGCCCCTCCCCTTGCCTGGATTCCCAGGGGCCTGCCCCAGCACTTGGTGCTGTCAACAGGCCTGGCTCTGCTTACTCTCAGCATCCTGCCTTGGCCTCCAGGCCAGGCTTGTTTGGGGAGGACCACAATGCAACAGATGATTTTCCTCCTGAATCCTTTCAGATTCTCAGTCATGGTTTCCATGATGGTTTTGAAAAAAAAAAAAAAAAGAACTGGAATAGCTGGAATTTTCTATTTGGAATCTAGTAGGGGGGAAAAGAGCTAAAAAGGCTAAAAATATATTTCTTTGAATGCTACATGAAAAATAGACTGTTTTCCTCCTAAGTTGTTCTAAACAAAAGGATCTACTCAACCAGATAGCAAGAGCCTGGGAGCAAAGGCCGTGTGTCTTCTCTCTTTCTCTCATTCATTTATTCATTCACTCATTCAATAACGTGCATGAGAGTATCAGCTATCAGTCACAGCCCGGAGAGACAGCTGCACCCAATAATCCCTCCCCTCATGAAGCTTACAGTAGACAATAAAGAAAATAAGTAAACATACTCCGTTGAATATTTGTTGGCAAGAGGTACTTTGAAGAAAAATAAAGACAAGGTGGCGAGCACATGTCAGGAGGTGGCTGCTGCTTGGTTAGTGAGCCGGGAAGGCCTCCCTGGGCAGATGGCCTCTCATCAGAGGTGAGGACCAAGTCCTGTGATGTCTGATGGAAGAATGTTCCAGGCAGAGGAGCAGTGGGTTCAGAGGCCCTGCCGTGGGAGTGTCCAGGCTGCAAGAAGCCTGTGTGGCTGGAGCACCACAGGCAGGTGCCAGAGTAGCAGGGGCAAGGTCACAGGGTGGCAGGGGGAGCGGGGTGGAATACGAAGCACTTGGGCATTTACTCAGAGCGAGCTAGGAGCCAGGGCCTTGAGCACCAGGGTCTTACTACAGCGCACAGGCTGCCTGTGACTCCTTTTCCCTGGGGTGCCCTGGTAGATGCAGACAGGTATGTGAAGTTCCAGTCCCATCTGCTCATGCAGGGCCTTCAGCCCTTTCCCTCCCAGGAGGGCTCAAGCATACTTATCCCCTAGGCCCCTGGCTAGGGTCACGGGAAACAGGAATGCAGGTGTGCAGGGGTACTGAGCTGGGCCTCTCCTGCTCTAATCCTGGACGCCCACTTGCTGAAGGCTGTTTGGAGCAGCTACCTCATCACTCTGTTGCAGGAACCCCTCCTGGGAGCACTAATGTGGGTCCACTTATCCCTAGGGGCTGGTGAAGTACAGGGTCTGTGCAGGGGCCAGAAAGAGGCCCTCTTCTCCCAGTGCCGTGACATTTTGTCACCTCTGTATCCAAGCACACTACTGTGGGGCCCAGCCAACCCAGCTTACCCTGTCTCTCCACCCAGCTGCACACCAGAAAGGCCTGGATTCAGGCAGGGGCAGGAGGTGACAGGAGTTGTCAACATCGACAGGGTCTGATGGCCCTGGTCAGCCAGCCAAATGCCCTGGATGCTCATACTTGGCCACGAGTGTCACTGCTTACTTTCATCTCCTCTGTCACTTCATATGTCACCACGGCTGGTTTGTCATCCCTTGAGGGTGGTTACTGGGTTCTCTTCTCCTCTGTGGCCTTTTCTGCTTCCCCAGCACCAACCAGACTTTGCCCTTGGCAGATGTTCAATTTGATGTTCACTCTCTGGGTCACATAATAGGTGCTTGGCCGCTTTTGGATATGGCATGAGACAAATATTTGACAATCTTAGACACTTTAAGAATGTCACCTTTTTGTGCTTGCAATTGGCACATTTTTTCTTTCCATCTTTCTTTGCCTGCCTGCCTTCTTTCCTTCCTTCCTTCCCTCCTTCCTTCTTTCTTTCTTTTTTTGCTTAAACACCCTGGTCTCTTTTCCAGTGATTTGCACACTATACTGCTGTGTGTATGCCGACCCTGACAAAGTCTCCATGTCCCTTTGCTAAGCAGTTTTCAAGCTGGGCTGTCATCTTTGCTGCTCTGACATCATCTCCTTGATATTGTTTTCATCTTTATTCCTCAGACCTCATCTGAGATAAATCTTCTCGCTCTCCACCCCTGCCTGAGCGGTCTGTGACTCACGAAGCCCCACACTCGAGAACAAACAGGCTGTCCCCACTTCCCCACCTCTGCCCTCTGAGACCCAGAACTCTCTCCAGTGATGATGAACCTTTATTGCAGCGACGGGTCAGGGTTTGGTCCCAAGCTGGTGCTGTTATTGGAAACAGATTTGGAAATGCTCCGAGTTGTTAGCCTGCCTGTCCACTAATGGTTTATCATAGTCATAAAGCTGAATGGGACCTTGAAGGGTCAGCTAATCTCTGCTTTTAGGCATAACCACACCTTCGTCATTCCAGAGAAATGAAATTATCTTTTATTTGTTTTTTTTTTTTTTTTTTTTTTAATAAAAACCTCCGGAGAGAGCTCAGAGCTCAGCCTCCTTCAGAAATCTCCGGTGTTCCCATGCTCCCGTGGCTGTGTGGTTGATCTGTGCGTGTGTGTATGCATGCGTATCATGTGCTCGGTTTCTATGGTGATATCCCCCTCCCCCCGCCCTCTATCTGCCCTTCTTCTGGCTCAGGGTCTGAGACAGTGACAATGGAGGAGCACGCAGGCAGCAGAGTATGTTGGAGTATTGCAGCTACCCCTGGGGGCCTGGATTCAAATCACCTCCTCCACCAACTTGCTCTGGGACCCAAGGCAATGCCCATCAATTTTCCTGAGCCTCAGTTCCCTCCAACATGAAAGGGGGAATAATAATTATTACTTTGCAGTGTTACAAGGGTTGACAATCATACATATAAAGGGCCTCATGTAGTAGGTGCCCCATAAATGCCTGCTATTATTGGGGACAGAGAGAAAAAACTGCCCATGGGAGGCAATAGGAACATTCTGACCTGACACTCTCCTGAGGACAGAATGTGTGGTCTGTGTGGGTTACGTCAGCTGGGGTGAACTCCCCTGGGGCGCCTCCACTGCTCATTGCAGAGGGTGCTGGGGAGATCCCAAGGCCACCTGTGCTAGGAGGGGTCCTGGTCCCAGGGCCATTCACATCCTGGACACCTCAACTGACTGGACAGTGCGTCTCGTCCTCTAGCTGCAGAGGACATGGGTATAGGTCCATGTGTTCTGTACACGAGACACACTGCCCGACTTGGTGAAGAGCAACCTGTCCCTGGGCTGTTGGTTTCCATGGCAGCACAGGGCTGAGCAGCCAGGCAACCAGGCAGTTATGCTTAAAAAAAGGTAGCAGGACTAGGGAGCCTAGTGACAGTCATAGTTATGTGTATGCAGAATTCAGAGATTCATTTATGTAACAAAAACTGAGCAGCTACTGCATACCAGGTCCCCAGGATACATGGGGCATGACAAAGATCCCTGTTCTTGGGGGCTCACCTTGTGGCAAGCGGGGATGGGGACGCAGACAAGGCAGAAGAAGCATGACACCAGCATAAATCACACAGCGTTTTAGGAGATGCTTCAGCGAGAAAGGAGGAAGCAGGGTGATGGGGCTGAGGGCCCTGGGTGGAGGTGGGTGCATTGTAATATTAAATGAGGTGGTCAGGGTGGGCCTCCTCGAGAAGGTGGCATTTGATGAAAGCCTTAAAGAAGCTGAGGGACTTAGCTTTGCAGCGAGAAGACCCTGTCTAAAGGTCCTGAGGCAGGAGCGGGCCTGCTGAGTCCAATTGGATCTTTTGACTGGGGCTTTTCGACTGAATGATCAGTCAGGAGGCCTGTGGTAATGAGCCACAGAGAAATGATGGTGGTGGCCACAGAGGGAAGACGTGTCCAGGGCAAATCCTATCCCACAAAGAGCTGTGCATAGCAGGAGTCAGGTGAGCTGGCCCAGGATTGCCCCTTAAGGAGGAAAACACGAGGCATTGCACCCGAGCATGTAGGGCGATCTGAAGGAGGGAAGGAGCACCTCTGGCCAATAAGAATTATAAAACTTGACTCGGCGCCCATAGCACAGTGGTTATAGTGCCAGCTACATATACCGAGGGTGGTAGGTTTGGACCTGGCCCAGGCCAGCTAAATAACAATGATAACTGCAACAAAAAATAGCTGGGTGTTGTGGTGGGTGTCTGTTGTCCCAGCTACTTGGGAGGCTGAGGCAAGAGAATTGCTTAAGCCCAAGAGTTTGAGGTTGCTATGAGCTGTGACACCACAGCACTCTACCAAGGGTGATATGGTGAGAACCTGTCTCAAAAAATTAAAAAAAAAAGAAAAAAGAATTATAAAACTCCCCATCAATGTTAGAATGGGCTTGGAAGGGTGGTGAGATTCTAGCCAAGGACAGGAGGGTGGGTGGGCTATGATGCCAGGAGAAGCATCAGGGGCAAAGCATGAAGTACGGGCAGAATGGGCCTCCCCCCCACCTGGGGACTCCCCATCCCCACCCATGGTATGCGTGGGAACTGAGAGGTGGCCCATGTGGGGGATCTGGCGGTACTTGGGTGGAAGGGTCAGGATAGATGCAGACTGTGGGCAGTGTTGGTTGGCGGCTGGTGGGTGGTCGGAGCATACAGGGGGAGAAGTGGTCTGGTGGTGGGTGGAGAGCAGACAGAGGGTAAAAGTGAGGCATTTGTACACACTGAGATTAAGGTGACAGGCTGTGGTCAAGGTGACGAGTGTGCCTGGTTCTACCAGTTTGCACTGATTTGCTTGTTGGTCGAGGAGCTCGCAAAATCAATGGGCAGGCTGCAGGATTAGGCTTGGAAAAGGGGAAGCAACCAAGTGAAACCAAATGGCAGGACATATGCCAAGGCCAGGCTTCTGGCGAATGCTGGGTAGTGTCAATGACACCAATGCAACTGGATATTGGATGCCACTGCTGTGGACAGCAAAAGAATCCATTTTAAACTGACCCAGGCTCCGGTCCCAAAGCTTTGAACTGGAGCATCAGCCTCCAGGGGCTGGGGACAGGGAATCTTGCCTTTTCAAATTCGTAGTGGAAAGGGGGATGGTCTGTTTCCCAGCAAGCTTTGCACCTTGGTGGAGTCCCCAGAAAGAGCACAGCACCAGCTACTGGGAGCCAAAGGAGACAAAAGTCCTTTCATGAGTTTGCTACACCTGCTATAACAAAGTGCCATGAAGCAGAGAACTTCAAAACAGAACTTTGTTGTCTCATACTCTGGAGCGTAGAAACCCAAAATCCAGGTGTCTGGGAGGGGAAATGTGTTTCATGCCTCTCTATTGACTTCTGGTAGCCTTGGGTGCTCCTTGGCTTGTCAGTGGTGACCCCAGGGTGCTTCCACGTGGTCTCTGTGTCCACATTTCCCCTTTTTATAAGGACACTAGCCACACTGGATGAAGCTCACTCTGAGGACCTCATTTTAAACCTAATCACCTCTGTTAGGTGAGGTCTATTTCCAGATGAGGTCACATTCTAAGGCAGTGGGGGTTAGGAATTCAATATACCTTTTTTGGGGGGGGCACGGCTCAACCCATGCTAGGCCTCTACAGTAGCATGTGAGTTTGACTTTTCCATGATTTCACTTCACTTCTCTTCCTCTCAAGAACAGGATGGTTTTCATCTTGATGGTTTAAGAAAGATATTTATGTAATTGTCAATTCTTAAATTATGGAAGTTAAATAAATCTGCTTTGCTGTTTCAATCATTCATAAAAATCACTTAACAAGCTTTGGTTTGCTCTCAGCAATTTCCGTTGATAGATAGATCTGCTTTGCTCACTGAGAGAATCCCTGGCCACAGGAAGGATGCTTTTTCCGTTATTAACTTTCTTGTGCAAAAGTCAGTCAAGAAAGTAAGGCTGTTCTCACTGCTTTTGGGCAGAGAAAATATGGTTAGCACATGGGCCGTGTGAGGGGGCCAAACAGCAACGTGCCACAAAGACCCAGCATTCCCGGCCCACTGGGGAACGGCCTGCTCATCCGTCAGATCTCCCCAGACATGTCTGATGTCCCTGCAGTTTTAAAGCCATACTGAGGTCTGCTGGGCCTGACGTCTGGGGTCCCTCTCCTGGTTGGTCAGGACGAGCTTTTCCTGTCTTGTTACCTGTGTCTTCTCTGTCGACTCTTCCTTCTGGAGCACTATCCTGAGAGAGGATGTGGCGGCTCCAAGCCCCTTCTTTCTGCGGTTCTTCCATATTTGGGTCACCTTCTCTTTCCCCTCCATCTTCCCTCTGAGGCCCTGCAGGCCAAACACGACCAGTTCTATGGTGGAAAAGAGAAATGGGGCCGTGAAAGGCAGACACGCACCCAGTAATCTGGTATCCCTTTAAATAGGGCTAGAAAAAGGAGATTTGGGAATTAACCCAACAGACCCTAAAATAAACTTATGCAGAACAAAAAGAACAGAACAAGAAACATGGAAGAAGAAAGCAAATTGTCACTTCCAGGGCTTGGAGAGGGGCTTTGGAGTCTAGACGCCCAGCGGAGCCGGGGGCTGAGGCCGAGCTGAGTAAACAGGAAACGCCAGGAAGCTATTTTTATTTGGTGCTGTCTTTACTTTCCCTTGTTTCAGTGGAAAATGAGTCTGGATTCCACAGAACTCCTTAGTGAACAACAAATATAACCAGAGGCCGTGCCAAGGCTGTCATTCCTCAGCAGTGGTCTGGACGCGTTTCTTCTTTGTGGAGACCTTGGAAGGCTCGGGCCTCGGCTGGGCAGGAAACAGGTGGTTCGCTTTAGAGAAGGCCGGTGGAATGGCCAGCCAGGCCAGCCTGGTGCCCCGGTGACACAGGATTTCTATCCTCCCCCGCAGGAGCCTGTTTTCCTGTCAGCAGCTGAGAAGGGAAGTCAGCCCTGTCTTGCCCCAGAGACTAGTCAGTGTCCTACAAGAACCCTGAGCCAAAGGGGGAAGATGCCCCTTGCGTATCAGGCTCCATGAGTGTGGCCACCACAATTTTGAAGGCAGAGCAGAGGAACTCCAGCTTGGCCCAGGAAATCCAACTTGGTGAGAGTCTGGGGAGGTGCATCGCTTGGGGCCAAACTCTGCTTACTCCACAGGGTCCATTTCTCTGGTTTTGCTCACATGACTCACCTGCTCAGACATGAACTCCCAGGTGAACAGAGTCAGGAATGGGGTATTTGAAGGGCTCTTTTGCTGTTCTACTCCTGATTTTGAAGGTCTTTATAACTAAGGGACAGACCTTTCTCTCCACATTCAAAAAAGTTCCCATTATGTCTCCTGCCTGCTTGGTGTCACTTTCTGTTTTTTTGTTTTAATTTTTTAAAATTTTGTATTAAATCATAAACACACAGATCATGTATACATTAATGCATTTATGGGGTATAGTGTGCTGGTTTCATATAGAATTAGGAATGCTTACATCACACTGGTTAATATATACCTCATCTCGTTTACTTAGTTACTATGTTAAGACATTTATACTCTATACTAATAGATCTGACACTTACCCTTGCATTATGCACCATAGATGTGATCCCACCATTGACCCTCCCTCGATCTGACATCCCCCCTCCCCTCCCATTCCCCTCCTCCCCTCTGCATCTTGAGTCTTATGAAGGATCTATTCTTTATATGAAAGTGTGAGTGACTGTAAATTGGTTTCATAATAGTACTGAGTACGTTGGATATATATTTTTCCATCTTGAGATACTTTACTAAGTAGGATATATTCCAGCTCCATCCATGTAAACATAAAAGAGGTAAAGTCTCCATATTTTTTAAGGCTGCATAATATTCCACGGTATACATATACCACAATTTATTAATCCATTCATGGGTCAGTGGGCACTTGGGCTTCTTCCATGACTTGGCTATTATGAATTGAACTGCATTGAACAATCTGGTGCAAATATCTTTGTTATAAAGTGATTTTGGGGTCTTTTGGATACACCTAGTAGAGGAATTGCAGGATCAAATGGCAGGTCTACTTTTAGATCCCTGAGTATTCTCCATACTTCTTTCCAAAAGGGATATATTAGCTTGCACTCCCTTCAGCTGTGCAGAAGTGTTCCCTTTTCTCCACATACACACCAACATCTCTGGTTTTGGGATTTTGTTATGTGAGCCACTTTTACGGGAGTTAGATGATATCTCAAAGTGGTTGTGATTTGTGTTTCCCTGATGATTAAAGATGATGAGCATTTTTTCATATATCTGTAGACCATGTGCCTATCTTCTTCAGAGAAGCTTCTGTTCAAGTCCTTTGTCCACAAAGACATGGGATTACTTGTTCTTTTCTTATTAATAAGTTTGAGTTCTCTGTGGATTCTGGTTATCAAACAGATAACCAGAAGCATAACTTGCAAATATCCTCTCTCATTCTGAGGGCTGTCTGCTTGCTTTACTTACTGTGTTCTTGGCTGTGCAGAAGCTTTTCAGTTTGACCAGATCCCAGTAATATATTTTTGGTGTTGCTTCAATTGCCTGGGAGGTCCTCTTCATAAAGTATTCTCCCAGGCCAATTTCCTCAAGTGTTTCTCCTGCACTCTCTTCACGAATCTTTATAGTTTCATGTCTTACATTTAAATCTTTTACCCAGTGAGAGTCAATTTTTGTTAATGGTGAAACGTGTGGGTCCAGTTTTGGTCTTCTACAAGTTGCCAGCCAATTTTCCCAGCACAATTTGTTAAATAGGGAATCTTTTCCCCAGTTCATATTTTTGATGGGCTTATCAAAGATCAAATAACAATAAGTATCTGGGTTCATCTCTTAGTTCTCAATTCTTTTCCATATATCTACCTCTCTATTTTTGTGCCAATACTATGCTGTTTTGATCACTATCGATTTATGGTATAGTTTGAAGTCTGATAGTGTGATTCCTCCTGATTTGTTTTTATTTCTGAGTAATGTCTTCGCTATTTGAGGTTTATTCTGGTTCCATATAAAATTAAGTACTATTTTTTCCAGATCTTTAAAGTAGGATGGTGGTGCTTTGATAGGGATTGCATTAAATTTGTAAATTGCTTTGGGTAAAATGGACATTTTCACAATGTTGATTCTTCCTAGCCATAAGAATGATGATGTTTTTCTATTTGTTGACATCTTCAGCTATTTCTTTTCTCAGAATTTCATAATTCTCTTTCACATCCTTTGTTAGGTAAATTCCCAAATATTTCCTCTTCTTTGGCATAACTGTAAAGGGAATAGAGTTCTTGACTGTTCTTTTTTTATTTTTGGCTTGACTATTATTAGTTTATATAAATCTACTGATTTGTGAGTATTGATTTTGTATCCTGAGACACTACTATATTCCTTGATCACTTCTAAGAGTTTTAAAGTTGAGTCCCTGGGGTTTTACAGGTATAAAATCATATCATCTGCAAAGAGTGAAAATTTGATCTCCTCTGATCCTATTTGTATACCCTTGATCACCTTCTCTTGCCTGACTGTGATGGCTAATACTTCCATTACAATGTTAAAAAGCAGTGGAGACAATGGGCAACCTTGCCCGATTCCTGATTGGAGTGGAAATGTTTTCAATTTTACACCATTCAATATGATATTGGCTGTGGGTTTGCTGTAGATGGCCTATATCAGTTTAAAAGTTCCTTCTACACCTATTTTCTTAAGTGTTCTGATCATGAAACAATGCTGGATATTATCAAAAGCTTTTTCTGCATCTATTGAGAGAATCATGTGGTCTTTGTTTTTTAGTTTGTTTATGTGATGTATTATATTTATAGATTTACATATATTGAACCAACCTTGAGACCCTGGGATAAAACCCACTTGGTCATGGTATATAATTTGTTTGATGTTTTGCTGGATTCTGTTTGCTAGGATCTTAATGAATATTTTTGCATCTATGTTCATTAAAGATATTGGTCTATAGTTTTCTGTTTCTTTCCTGGTTTGGGGATCAGGGTGATATTTGCTTCATAGAATGTGTTGGGAAGTGTTCCTTCTTTTTCTATGTTTTGGAAAAGGTTGAGTAATATAGTTCTTCTTTAAAGGTTTGGTAGAATTCTGATGTGAAGTCTTTTGGTCCTGGACTCCTTCTTTTTTGGGAGATTTCATATAGTTGATTCAATTTCAGTACTTGATATAGGTATGTTCAGCATTTCCAATTCTTTCTGATTAAGTCTAGGAAGTTGGCATGCTTCCAAGTATTCGTCAATTTCTTTCAGATTTTCTTATTTCTGAGAATAAAGTTTTTTGTAGTATTCATTAAAGATTTTTTTAATTTCTGAGGTACCAGTTGTTATTTTGCCTTTGTAATTTATGATTGATGATATTATAGATTTTAATTTTCTATTTTTGGTTAGGTTGGTCAAAGGTTTATCAATGCTATTGAATTTTTCAAAAAACCACCTTTTTCATTTGTTGATCTTTTGAATAATTCTTTTGTTTTTGATTTCGTTTGATTCTGCTCTAATTTTAGTTATTTCTTTTCTTCTGCTGGGTTTGGGGTTAGAATGTTCTTCCTTTTCTAGTTGCTTAAGATGTCCCATTAAGTTATTGACTTCTTCTCTTTCCATTCTCTTGAGGAAGGCTTACAGCACTATAAATTTCCCTCTTAAGACTGCCTTTGAAGTATCCCACAGGTTCTGATAATTCATGTCTTCATTATTGTTTTGTTCCAAAAATTTGGCAATTTCCTTCTTAATCTTATCTATGACCCAGCTGTCATTCAGCATAAGGTTATTTAGTTTCCATGTCTTTGTATGAGTATGCAGATACCTGTTATTGGTGAGTTCAACTTTTATTGCATGATGATCTGAGAAAATACAAGGAATAATTTCTATACTTTTAAATTTGCTGAGGTTAGACTTGTGACCTAAGATGTGATCAATTTTGGAGGATGTTCCATAGGCCGATGAGAAGAATGTATATTCAGTTTTGTTAGGATGAAATGTTCTGTAGATGTCTGTTAGATTCAATTGTTGTATGGTGAAGTCTAAGTCCAAAATTTCTTTGCTTAGTTTCTTATTGGAGGATCTATCCAAGACTGCTGAAGGGGTGTTAAAATCTCCAACTATTATGGTGCTGGAAGATATTAAATTGTTCATGTCTGTTAGGGTCTCCTTTATAAACTGAGGAGCATTCTGGTTGGGTGCATAAATGTTAATAATTGATGTCTCATCATGTTTCCCTTAATAAATATGAAGTGACCATTCTTGTCTCTCCTTACTTTTGTTAGTTTAAAGCCTAGTGTATCTGCAAATAAAATCGCCATTCCTGGTTTTTTCTGATATCTGTTTGCCTGGATTACAGATGCCCATCCCTTCACCCTGAATCTATATTTATCCTTTAAGGTAAGATGAGATTCTTGTATACAGCAGATATCTGGCCTGAGTTTTTTTTATCCAGTCAGCCAAACTATGCCTCTTAAGAGGATAGTTTAAGCTATTCACATTAATTGAGAGTATTGATAAACCTGGTAGTATTTTGGGTGTCAAGTTTTTCAGAAGTCCAGTGGACATTTTGAATCTTTCACCACTGTGGAAATTGGATTTTGGTCAAGAATTTCAGAGTGAGTTTACTTTGGTGGTAGAGTATTGTGCTCGTCATTATGGAGGATGGACTGAGGATATCCTGAAGAGCTAGTTTGGTTATGGCAAATTCCTTCAATATGTGTATGTCATTAAAGTATTTAACTTCTCCATCATAAATGAAGCTCAATTTAGCTGGCTATGGGATCCTGGGTTGAAAGTTGTTTTGTATTAGGAGATTGAAGATCAATGACCATCCTCTTCTGGCTTGAAAAGTTTTAGCAGAGAGATCTTCAGTCATTCTAATATTCTCCCCCTTGTAGGTTATGATTTTCTTACTTCTGGTTTCTTGCAGGATTTTGTCCTTCATATTAACTTTGGTGAAATTAATTACAATGTGTCTAGAAGATGCTTTATTTGGGTTTTGAGTTGTGCCAGGGTTCTGAAACTGTCTGCTACCTGAATTTCTGTATCTCTTGCCATGCTTGGGAAGTTCTCCTCAATTATCTCTTGGAGTAGAGTATCTATGCCTTTTGGAGTAGAGTATCTGTGCCTTTTGGACGATCCTCTTCTCCTTCAGGGATTCCTATGAGGCGAATGTTTGCTCTTTTGAAGTAGTCCTACAATTCTCTCAGAGAATGATCCATTTTTGTTTTCCACTTCACTTCCTCTTTGAGTGTTTGGGAGCATTCAAAAGCTTTGTCTTCAATGTCAGAGATCCTTTCTTCTGCCTGCTCCATTCTGTTACTGAGATTTCTACTGTATTTCTCAGATCTTTGAAGGCTGCAAGTTCTTGCCTCAATGTGTCAAAAATCTTTGGTGATTTGTCTTTGAATTCGTTGAATTCTTGAGACAACTTTTGAATTGCTCCTTGAATTTCTAATTCTATCTTTTTTTTTTTTTTTTTGAGACGGAGCCTCAAGCTATCCCCCTGGGTAGAGTGCCATGGCATCACACTCACAGCAACCTCCAACTCCTGGGCTCAAGCGAGTCTCCTGCCTCAGCCTCCCAAGTAGCTGGGACTATAGGTGCCCGCCACAACGCCTGGCCATTTT
>CAUYTI010045771.1:0-127137 GCA_963575145.1 Galago senegalensis
GGGCGTTGTGGCGGGCGCCTGTGGTCCCAGCTACTTGGGAGGCGGAGGCAAGAGACTCGCTTGAGCCCAGGAGTTGGAGGTTGCTGTGAGCTGTGATGCCACGGCACTCTACCCAGGGGGACAGCTTGAGGCTCTGTCTCAAAAGAAAAAAAAAAAAAAAAAAGAATTAAGTTATATTGTACTACTATACAATTTCCCATATATTTTCATTTGTTGACTGTTGGAAAGTACCTTGAGAGACTTTTATTATCACTTTTCATCTTATTCATAGTATTCAAAGCACATAACATAATGACTACCAAAGATGAACATCCAACAAATATTCTTGAATGATTAAAGAAATTATGTAGGAGATCATTTCTCAAGGAACTTAAAATTAGCTTTAAGAGATTAGCCTAAATAAATTGTATGTAACTATGTTGAAAGTCTGAAGACTACATGTGTAAAAAGTAAAAGATGTAATGACAGAAGAAAATATGCTACTTAGACAAGGTTTTTCTAGTTCCATATGATTTTTTTTTTTAAATCTCAGATAAAGCTAAAGAATTTACACTTTGGGAGACAAGTGGTTAACATACACTTGTCATTTGCTCATAGATACAGTTGTAATTTATAGCTATTAAATGGCTTTTAGTGGCCCAGCATCATATACACAATTAAGTTAACTGATATATTGAGTTAATGAAGATAATTATTATATGGTATTAAGAGATCAGCATAATTTAAACAAGATCACTTTTAGGAAATGATAAAAACAAACAACTGGGAATATATATTCGAAGAGAAGATATAAAGGCATCCAGATGAATGAAGGTCCATTAGGCCATGGTATCTATTATGCAAAAGTCATTGATCATTTTAACCATCATATTGCAGCATTAGAAGGAACTCAAGTTAGTAACTGAGCCTTCATCCCTGAAGTATCACATCCAGGAAATAACTAATTACTGAGGGCTGTTCCTTCATGTAGTTGCATATTTTCATTACTGATAGAAAGACGCTAGGAAGTTAGAAAACTTTCTAGTTTATTGGAGCCAATGACTAAGAAGGAATTCAATTTAAAATAAAAATTGTACCCTTATTGTCCTCTCTGGAATGTTGTATATTATATGTTATCATCGAACTTCATTCATGAAGCATTTCCATTTCACTTTAAGAAATAGTAGAATTATAATTTTTATAATTTTAAAACCAAAGTATTTTGATTTATTGTACTTTAATAACCAAAGCATTACTACAAGATAGATTTTCTTAATGTTGAAAATTATTACATGTCTGTTTCAAGATGGCATACAGCTGTATCCCAGAAATATTTCAAGTCCTGTTTCAGATTACCACGTAAAGTGAAGGTGTCAAACACATTTTTTGGTTTCCAAGTTAATGAAAAAGTTCTGTCTACAGTATACCTTAGTATATTAAGTGCTCAATAGCAAATGTCTAAAAAAATACATATTTTAATTCAAAAATACTTTATTGATGAAAACGCTGAGTATAATCTACGATTGAAAATTCAGAACCTTTTTAATGATAATTTTTACTTTGATATTGATGACTTCTGACTGATTAGGATGTTTGTTATGGAAGGTTGAAATAATTGGAAATTTCATAAAATAAGACAACCAATGACATTTGCCATATGAATCAACTCTTCCTTCTACAAGACTTCTGTGTAGCATACAGTGCCATGTGGTAGCATTTCACTCATTCTAGAATATCTTTCATAATTTGAATAGCCCTCTCACACCCTGCCCACTGCATTGTCAACTAGGTTCACATAATAGTCTAAATCCTTTCTTATTATTTCAATACATTCCCAAAATCTTCCCCAAGGGTAGATTCCAAGAAACCACTTCATTTGATCATAAAAAGCATTTGTTACAAAAGATTGAATTCATAGGAATACATGAGATCATAAGTAGTCAAGATACCACATGCAGTTCTTGTTTTTATGAAGTTTATATTCCCATTAGAGGAACAGATCATTAAAAAGAATAAATAAATAGGCTTGGCACTTGTAGCTCAGTGGCTAGGGCACCAGCCACATGCACCAGAGCTGGCAGGTTCGAATCCAGTCCAGGCCAACTATAACCAAAAAATAGCTGGGCATTGTGGTGGTCACCTGTAGTCCCAGCTACTTGGGAGGCTGAAGCAAGAGAATCACTTAAGCCCAGGAGTTTGAGGTTGCTGTGACCAGCAATGCCATGGCACTCTACTGAGGGCAACATAGTCAGACTCTGTCACCAAAAAAAACCCCAAAAGAATAAATAAATAAATACTATTTTCATTGGTGACATTGGTGATAATACCACTAAAAATTAAAAAAAAAATAAAACAACTTGGGGGAAAATGTAGAGAAACATATTAGGAGACAGATGGCTTTTAGAATGGAGTTCATCTATAAACTCCTATAGGAGGTACTATAAACTAAATGTAGTAACAGATAAAAACAGAGAGTGAGTATTTGGGCCATGTTGTGATCCAAGAGAACATAGTCAAAAGCTTGTAATAAAATTAGACATTTTGAATATTCAGAGTTTTCATATTACATTATAAATTAATATTAAGAAACTTAAAATCTATGTAGCACTCTTAAATAAGTGGATCTATATAAAACATTAATAATTCTTTAACCTTTCAGAGATAACAGAGGCTTTTATAAATGAGTGTAATGTTTAAGTCATTTAAAAGACTATTGGCTTCCTCAAAAAAAATTAGTGATGACTAGGTCTAAATCATTTAGATTCATTATCATTCATATTACAGAAATACTAGAGTGGTATATTTATATTATTGATCTCTTCCATTTTAATTTAGATTTTTTACCCTCAGGACTTATGCAAATATATGTGAGGAATGTTATTATAAACACACTTATTTTTCTCCACTGAGAATGTGCTGGAAGAAAGATGTTTGTTCATTAACCTAGATTTGTCTAGAAAAACATCAAGAATTATTATAGAACTATAGAATTAAGGCAGTGTGGTATTGGTACAAGGATAAATAGACAGAATAGAGACATAAGGAGATATTGCTCCATGCACATGTGGTAAACTGATAAATATCGGAGCTCATTTTTATAGGTCATTGTGGAAAGTAAGACAGAGTATCTGTGTAGAGAAAAACTAATATGGATCACAAACTGATAAAATAAACCAAAATCAGTTTAAGGTGGATTACAGGATTAAGTGTGAATATCAAAACTGGAAACTTCTAGAGACAATTAAAGAATGTCTTCATGGTTTTATTCTAGGATAGGTTTTAAACAATAAACAAAAATGACAAATAATAAATTAAAATATTAATAAGCTCAACTTGAGTGAATTAAAAACTTTTCTTCATATAGGACACCATGAAGAGTAAAAGACAAGCCACAACTAGTGAAAAGGTATTTTAAACATACTTAAGTATTAGTATCCAACATGTAAAATAAATTCTAAGAATCAAAACTTAAAAACATAGCCTAATAGAAAAAAAAGAGCTTTTTTAAATTGAATCTACTAGTAAATATTTCTTCCAGAAATGGCACTTATGTTATATAATCTAGAGGAATTTATATGCATCAGAAAATAAAGTCAAAAGTATATATAGTAGTAATATTTGTAAGTTAACAAAATGGGCAACAGCAAAATTTTCTTCTGTGATAGAAGAACTAAGTTCTTCCATGTACATTCTATTGAATAATACATGCATGTACTAACACATCTGAACCAACTGGTACTATGCACTTTACCATGAATAGATCTCAAAGTAACAATATAAATAAATAAGAAATAAAATACATAATAAATATTTTTTGAAAAAATATCCCAATAAAAAATCTTACATCCACCTACATACAAACGAAATGAATCTGTGAAGAAAAATATAAAATAAGGGAATTATATTGAATTCATTTTAGAGAGGAAAGAATGAGAATGGGTTATTACACAGTTTAGTCTTCAATGTTACTGTTTTTCTTTCTGGGTTTTTTGTTGCTTTTTGGGGGAGTTTTTTTTTTTTTTAGTTAAACTGGGTCATATTTATATGGGGATAATTTTTTTTTTTTTGGAGACACAGTTTCACTATGTTGCCCTTGGTAGAGCTGTGCTGTCACAACTCACAGAAACCTCAAATTTTGGGCCCAAGCAATTCTCTTGCCTCAGCCTCTCTAGTAGCTGGGACAACAGGCACCCACCACAGCACCCAGCTATTTATATGGGGATAATTTTAATACTTACTTATAATAAAAAAAAATTCTTTTTGAGAGAGAGTCTCAGTCATCCTGAGGTTGGGTGCTATGGAGTCATAGCTCACAGCAACCTCAAATTCTTAGGCTCAAGCAGCTCTCCTGCCTCAGTCTCTGGAGTACTGGGATTATAGATACTCTCCACAATGCCTGTCTAGTTTTTCTATTTTTAGTAGATAGACAGGGTCTTGCTTTTCTTTTTCTTTTCTTTTTTCTTTCCTTCCTTCCCTCCTTCCTTCCTTCCTTCCTTCCTTCCTTCCTTCCTTCCTTCCTTCCTTTCTTAGCAGAGTCTCATTTTATCCCCCAATAGAGCGCTGTTGTATCATAGGTCACAGCAACCTCAACCTCAAATCTTGGGCTCAAGTGATCCTCTTGCCTCAGCCTCCCAAGATTATAGGCACCTGCCACAATTGCCACAATGCTGGGCTATTTTTAGAGATGAATACATGTTTTTGCACAGGCTGAACAAACAATCCACCTGACTCAGCCTCTCAGAGTGACAGGATTAGAGGCATGAGCCACCATGCCCAGCCTATAAATCAAAATTAAAAATATGTATGATATATACAAAAAAGAGTGTCTATGATTAAAATATGAATTCTAAATATAATTAAAATTGAAGCTAAAAAGAATAATGCAATAACTGAACTAATTTAAACTAAAACAAACTAGAAATAATGAATTTGATTTTATCAAACGTTTTGGAAAATGTATTTCATATCTTCCTTATCTTGCTAAACAAGTAGCAGTAAGCTTGCCAAACAATCCTATCATTATATTTTTACTTTGAAATATAATTATTTATGCCCATTTGTTTACTTTTCTTATGTCCCCTGATAGCGTATCACCTTCATGATTGTAGGAACATGTCCTACTTATATTATTTTAGCAAAATGAACTGAAATGCTGCAAGTAGCTAGTGTGAACAGATCTTGTCATTGTTCTGATTTCATTCCTCTCAAGACCCCACCCCAACCCACATGTTACTCCCAGCCCATCTTGAAACCAATACGGTAAAGAAAGAATTCATATGTAATAGAGCAGGGGTCTTCCTGGATCCAGCTGTATCATGATGGCAGGTGTTCATACTGGGTTCTTTGTCCATGGAATACACAAGTTCCAAACAATTCCTAAAAGGAAGTGATTTTCATGCATTTACTATTTAATTATAGTATCTGAATATCCTTACAAACGTATTTATGTAATGTACTTGGTTGATATAACTATTATTAAGTAAAAACTGTCTTAAGTATGTATATAGCACTCTTATTTTAAAATATGGTACTTTTTAATAGATACAATTTCATCTTGAACCTTCAAAATACACTCCATGTCTGAAGAAGCTTCACTGCTTTTTTTTAAAAAAAGTATGACATGCATGAAACAGAAGGAAATATAAATTTTGTTTTAAACTAGAACCTAAGGATCTGACCTTATCACAGTAATTTACAAGTTGTTTTCAATGAGATAATTAGGCAAGTGTCCATGGTCTACACAGAGTGCTAACAAGAGTTTGCATAAATGTTACTATAACTACTTTAGTGAAAAATCAGTTTGCTGATTTTCATTTTGCTCATTTTCATGCTAATATTTTTCTGGCACTGTTGAGTTTACATTCTGTTGTGGGAAGAGACATACTTCTAAATGATTGCACAAACACGTGTGCACATTCAACTGTGACAAGGGATCTGCAGAAAAAGTCTGTAGTGCACTGAGTACCCATTAATAGGAAACTTGACATATTGGTAGTCAAAAAGTTTGTTAGCTTCCCTTGAGGGAGTAGAGTTTGGAAAGATATAGTGGTTAATAGGAATATAATCAGGTCCCATTTGTTAAATTTTTCTTGTTGCAAAAAAATATATATATTTTTGTTGCTGTTATTGCCACCAGGGTCTTGTCCATAGAATAAGCTGGGGATTATTTATTCTTTCTTGATATTATGAAATAATTTCTGCAGTATGGGCATTAGTTTATTTTTCTAAGTCTGGTAAAATTCAGCTGTGAAACTATCCAGTCCAGGACCTTTTTTGGTTCTAAGTTCTTTCTTGCTGTTTCAATTTCATTACTTTATATTTTTCTGTTTAAGAGTTACATTTCCTTCTGATTGAGCTTAGGAAGGATGTGTGTTTCCAAGAATTTTTCCATTTCCTTGACATTTTCCAAGAGCTGACAAAAAACAGAAAAAAAAAGAAAGAAAGAAAAAGAAATTTAGGAAGAGGCCATCCCTAGCTTGCAGGACGTGCATGGACATGTGAAGAGAGCAGAACACATAGAAAATGAGGGGCTAAGAGGCTTAGCATGAAGGGGGACTGAAAGACTGATACTGGACAGACACTGTGAGCCCTTCTTAATCTATGTTGAGGTCAATATTTTAGTCTGGGTTTGGTCTCCATCAACACAAAAGCATAGCTTTCTCTTTTTCAATGAGAAAGAATGTACGGTGATTCGAACTCGAGCTCAAGTTAGAATTACCTTTTTAAAACACAAATTGTGAAGCCTTACCTCTAAAGTTTCTGATTAAGTTTCTGGGCTGGTGTACAAGTATTTGTAATTCTAACAAGTTTTTAGTTGTACTGATATTGTTGATCTGGTGATAGCACTTTGAGAAAACCAAATCTACATAAACCAAACTATAAGAATATAGTGTCTCAACTATGTATTGCTGTGTTTCAAATTTCTCACAAGCTTATGATTTAAAACAATGTATTATGAGATTTCATGGCCACATGGGTTGACTGAGCTTATCTGGATTGTTCTCTTTTTGGGTGTCTCAGGCACTAGCAATTATTTGGTATGTATACCTATAGTTACCAAAGGAGTCAACGAAAGAGAGCATCTTTTTAAAAATTATAAATTGATGATTTATAATTGTATAAATTTATGGGATACAAAACGATGTTATAATTTATGAATGCAATGTCAAATAATTAAATTAAGTTAATTAACATCACCCTCATCTCCAAAACTTCAATGTAAATTAGTACAGCCATTGTGGAAACCAGTATGACGATTCCACAGAAAACAAAAAATGGAATTACTGTATCATCTAGAAATTGCATTTCTAGGGTTTGCCTAAAACATTTGAAATCAATTTGTTAATTTGATGTTTGCATCCTCATGTTCATTGCAGCACTATTCACAATAGCCAAGCTATGCAAGCAACCTAAGGAATTGGCCCATTAGCCAATGAATGGATGGAGAAAAGTTGGCATATATACACAATGGAATGCTATTCAGGTTAAAAAACTGTGAAAAGAAGCTTTACTTACATGTCTGACATCTGGGTTGAGATGGATGTGTTGGATTGTTTTATAATCTTGCCATCACAGGACTGCAATGTCAAACTAATTGGACTTTTGACATGATAGCTGGCTTTCTGCCCTCAAGAAAGAACATTTCCACAGATCCAGGCAGAACCTTTAAGGATGCTATAATCTGGTTTGGGAAGTCGTGCAGTTGATTTCTATTGCATATACTTGTCAAAGGCCAGTTACCAAATGAATAAGTACATAAAAAGCTAAAATAAAGCACTAGTAACATTGTATTTTATAAAAGTTTGCTAGTGATAATATAACAAAGTACCTTAAACTGGATGGCATAAACAATAGAAACTTACTGTGTAACAGCAAAGTTCAGGAAACTCGAAGTCCTAGGTAAAAACAATTGACAGGGTTATTTCCTCAGCCTCAGGGCTATGAGGAATAATTTATTATGTGCCTTTTTCCCAATTTCTAATATTTTTCCAGCAATCTTTGACATTCCTTGGCTTGTAGATCTTTGCTTTCATCTTCACATGACATTTTTCCTGAGTTTGTGGATCTGTGTCTGAATTTCCCCTTTGTATAAAGACGATCAGTCACATTGGATTAGAGCAAATTCTAATGACTTCACTTTAACTTGATTATCTCTCTGCAAAGCCCGTATTCTCAGATACAGACACATTCTGACATCCTGGAGTTGAGACTTCAGCATATAAGTTTTTTGGGGGAGGGGTGCACAAATAGAGCCATCCTTGACTCAAAAGGAGAGACAACACTAGGCTATGTCAGATGTAGTTTATTTATTGGGCCAGCTATACATATTTTAAAAAGATAACAAGTGAAATGTAGGTATAAGAAGAAATTGCTAAAATATTTTTTAATATATATCTTTTCAGTCATACCTATATAACTTCAATCATTCATTCTCTCTTGAATAATACACTAATATTTACTGATCAATTACAAAGTGTCAGTCAAAAAATCAAATAGTAAAGTGATTAAGGATCACTGCAAAGCATCTATTGTTCCTATGTTAACTAGAAAAGCTTTAATCTTTAAAAAAAAAAATTCCCACTGGTATTATCAGCTATTAAAAATGGAAATAAAATAAAGAACAAAATATTCTGAAATATCATGGCCTCCTTTAATTTTGTTTCAAATGCAGGTAGACAATTTTGTTAGAATGGTAAATAAATTACTAAAACTTTTTCTTCTTGTCCTTGACAAGACTTCAGTCTCATAGTTACCATGATGTAGTAAAATTTAGGAACATATTTTTTCATTGAATTTTTATTTTAAGTCACTTCAAATTATTTAAGAGATTGTCCACTGAAAACTCAAAAATTTTACATAGGCAACCAATTGTTTTAAACATTTATTTAGTTATGGTGCACATGATAATATTCCTTAAGGAAAGAAATTTATGAAACATGATTCTCATACACATATTAGTAAAAATAATTTACTTTTCTGTTTTTATAGTCACATGATTCAACTGAATATTATTTACTATTTGCTGATCACTTACATTACAGAGCTCCTGGACTTGTCCACAAAAATAGGCATATCCCTAGCTTTTTGGAGTAAACTTTTTAGTAGGAAAACAAACATTGTAAAGCTTGTTTTTATGTTTTAAAAGTGACCAAATTCAGAAAAAAATCATTTAAAAAATTTACTATTTAAAAGTATTTAATGTGAGAACTAATGGATACGTAGGGTGTAAGTGGTGTTATAGAGTGAACTGGGTTCCTCTAAATTCACACTCTGAAGCCCTAACCCTTATTTTTTTTTTTTTTTAGAGACAGAGTCTTACTTTACTGCCCTCAGTAGAGTGCCCTTGGTGTTATAGCTCATAGTAACCTCCAACTCTTGGGCTTAAGCAAGTCTCTGGCCTCAGCCTTCTGAGTAGCTGGGACTACAGGTGCCTGCCACAAGGCCTGGCTACTTTTTAATTAAAGTTTGGCTGAGGCTGGGTTCAAACCTGCCACCCTCTGTATATGGGGCTGGCACCCTACCCATTGAGCCACAGGCCTCTCGTTAAACCTTAATTTGACTAGTTATTTGGAGATAGGACACAAAGGAAGAAATTAAAGTTTAATGAATTCATGAAGGTGTGGCCCTAATTCAATAGGACTATTATCTTTGTAAAAAGAGGAAGAGCCTCCAAAGAGCTTATTTCTTCTCCACACACAGGCATGCACAGAAAAGAGGTCATGTGAGGACACAGTAAGAAGCTGGTCATCTGCAGGCCAGGAAGAGATGCCTCACCAAAAACCATCTCTAATGATACCTTGACTTGACCCAGAACTTCCAGCCTCTGCATCTGTGGGAAAATACATGTCCATTATTTAAGCCACCCAGTCTCTCTCTTTTTTTTTTTTTTTTTTTTGTAGCTCCTGGAGATTAATAAACTAAGTGGGAAAAATGGGTTTATGTATACAGTATAGTTTTAGAATGAGCTTTTGATAAGTGTTAATAGATTATATGTACATTAAAAACTGATAGAACGCTCAACTTATAAACCTGAAAATATCCAAAACTAACAGAATTTGAGAAACTCAGAGAAATAGGGATCAAAACGAAGGATGAACAGATTATTTGCTATGATTAGTAACATCTCTTCATTTTGCCTAATTCTTTAGCTTTACCTATTTGGAGATCTCATATACATTTTCTTAGCATTGTATCAATCAGATTCTATTTTATTATGCCTCAATATTAATAAGTTTTTGTTATCAATTACAATAGTGTTGAAATCAATACTTAAACAAATATCTTAAATGTGTTCAAAGAACTAAAAGAAGATTTTGACAAAGTAAGGAAAATTATGTATGAATGAAATGCAATATCAATAAAGAGATTAAAAAACTTAAAAAGAAAGAGCTAAAATTCCAGAGCTGAACAGTAAAGTAATTGAAAAGAAAAATTAACTGGAGAAATTTAAAGGCAAATTTAAGTAGTAAGAAGAATCAGCAAAGTAGAAAATGAAGCAACTAAAAATGTATGGAATATAAACAAATAAACAAAAAATTGAAGATAAATGAACAAGCCCAAGGAACTGTGGATACCATCAAGTGGACCAACATTGTACTGTAGGAGTCTCAGAGAAAGAAAACAACAGAGATATTATTTGAAGAAATAATGGTCAATACTTCCCAAATTTGAAATACATGAATACAAATATTCAAGGAACTCAGTGACCTTGAATTATATATACTCAGAGATCCCCACCAAGGCACATTAATCAAGCCCTTCAAAAATAAAGACAAAAGTAAAGTCTTAAAAAAATCTAACAAATATACAAGTGTTTGTTAGCAATGTTATCAGCAGATTTCTCATCACCAGAATTCAGGGAGTTGGTACATTTAAAATATCAAAAGAAAAACAGTCAACTGTTTTTCCAATTTTTCCATCTATAAAAAGAAACTTATATTCTGGAAAACATCCTTTAAAAATGAGAGAGAAATTTGACATTTCTAGATTAAAAAAAATAAAAATAAAGCTCAGGATATTTGTTACCACTAGGTCTTCTCTGAATAAATTATTATTTTTTTGAGACAGAGTCTCACTTTGTCACACTCTGTAGCATGCTGTGGCATCATAGCTCATAGCAACCTCAAACTTTTGGGCTTAAGCGATTCTCCTCCCTCAGACTCCCAAGCACCTGGGACTACAGGCACCTGCCACAGTGCCTGGCCATTTTTAGAGGTGGGTCATCTCACTCTGGCTGCTCTTGAACCTGTGAGCTCAGGTAATCCACCCACCTCAGCCTCCCAGAGTGCTGGGATTACAGGCATGAGCCCCTGCATCCAACCCCACCTGAACAAAACCTTAAAATTAAATCCATCAGGATTAAATAAACACACACTAGATAGTAAATTGATGTCATATGAAGAAAAAAAGACTTCTGTAAATGTAAATTCATAGACAATTATAATGGCTAGTTTTATTATAACAAGGGTTTACAACTCTGTTTTCAACATGAGTTAAAAAATTAAAACATATTTAAAATCAGTGTAAAAGCTAATATTTATTAGACCAATATTATATTTTTTACATAATTTAAGACTGTAACACATTAAAACAATTATTAATCCATGTTTTATACATACACTGTACAAAGTTGAAATTTTGTGACATCAATAACTGAACTCATTGGGATAAAGTTGTAAATGAGCAAAATTTTGTCTGCTATTGAAATCAATCCAATATAAATTCAAATTAAAGTACTATAACTTTAGAATTTTAAATATATTGCCCATGGTAACTACAACAACAAAAAGTCTCAGAATTCAAACAAAAGAAAATAAGAAAGGGAATAAAATATGTTACTACCAAAATCAACTAAATACAAAAGAAAGAGCAATGCAGGAAATGAGGGACAACAAAAGCTACAAAGTACATAGCAAACAAATAACAAAATAACACCAGCAAGTTTATCCTTATCAGTAATTACTCTTAATGTAAATCAATCAAACTTTCCAATTAAGACAAAGATTGACAAAATAGATTTTTAAAAATTGTCCAATCATATGTGTTTCCTAGATACTCACTTTAAGTCCAAAATCACAAATATTTTGCAAGTAAGGGAGTAGAAAAAATATTTTTTGTAAACAGCAAGAGAGAGTAGAGATAACTGTACTAATAATGTCAGAAGAAATAGTTTTTAAATCATAAAAAGATATGAGAGACAGTGTGATATTAAATATCAACAATAGTTTAATACACTAAACAGATATAATAATAATTATAAACATTTACACACTTAATAGCATACCATCAAAATATATAATGAAAAAATGAACAAAATTAGTGGGAGAAACAGGCAATTCTACAATAATAGTTGGAGACTTCAACAGAACGAGGAAACCAAAAGCTGTTTTTTAAATGATCCACAAAATCAACAAATTTTAGTAGATTCATTAACAATGGTGAAGAACTTGCACCTCCAGATTTATGAAACTTACTACAAATCTACAGAAATAATTAGAAAAAAAAGAAAAAAGCAGAGGTTCTGGAGACATAGTGCATTAAAGGATTTGCATTATAGCTTTACAGTTTGATAGGTTTGTGTCTTTATTCAAATTATTTAGCCCATCTGTGTCTTAAGTTTCATTATATTTAAAATGGAGAAACTAATATTTTCTACCTCAAATATTACTTTGAAGAATAAAAGAAGTAACATAAGCAATGTCATTATAAGATTTCCTGTAAATATTAGATAGTTCTAGTATTTATCAAATATATTGAGAAGGTAAACAATGGTTCAGTTTTGTTCTCAGTTTTGCTAGTTAACTTCTTTATCATCTCATTCTATTGTTTTACCATTTCCATTGTAAGCTAAAGCTATTACATATCAGAATAAATTCTTCAAAAAGTCACAGGAAATTAATTTCAACCCATTAAAAAATATATTCTTTCAATCTAAAATCTTCATTTGCTCTGTAAATGCATTTATCTTCTTTTGGTTCTTTTTCTGTTGTGTTTGTATAATTTCCAAGTTATTTATTTCATTTTAACTAATGAGTTTAATACAGCCAGTGTTCTTCAGGTTATATTTACTTCTGAATTCATTTTGATGCTCTCCTCACCTGACAAAGTTCTGTTTTTATTGTCTCAGGGAGCTTGACTGAGCCTGGAAAAACAAAGATACTTTCACTCTCATATCTAGTTCCTCAGCTGGTTCAATCAGAAAACAGTGCCTGTTTGAATTTATTCTATTGGTCCTGGAAGTCATAAGGCCAGCTCAGTCATAGATAATATAGACAAATGCTGCCTTGTAATGAGAAGAAAAGAAAATTTCTACAGGGATGAAATACTTGTCTTTTAATTCTCTTGTACCTAAAACAGTGCTGACAGATGCAGCTGGCACATACTTGTTGAATGAATGAATGAATATTCTTTTGATCACTGAATATAATTTAAGACCATATTTTAGAAGAGAAAGGGTCCTTATTAAAATAAATATACTATTATAATTAATATTTTATCATAGAACATCTATTAACATAAAAAACAATATTAGAATTTTTTGAATACACCATGGAAAAAATTCCTGTATATCATTATTATTATAAAATACATTGGCTTTTAAATAATGCTATCTTTCATAGCATAAAAAATTGAGCTGAATAATAAGAAAATAAACAAATGCTCTGATTTTGTATTTTTCCCTGCTTAAGAAATGATATTTTATAATTATGAGTCATGTGGATTCAGATGTTTAATTGGGAAAATCAAAGGGATTGATTTTTTTTCCTTTGAGTTATTCTTAAAGCTCAAGATTTTTTCTATTATAGTTTTATTCAATCCCTATTGTATATTGATTCAAAAACAAGGTCATAACTATACCATAGCTCTTGCAATTCTGGTCTGTTTCTCCCTTTGGAATATGTTTCTTGGGATTTCGTTTCTTCACATGAATCTGGACGCCTAAATGAACTCTGTTGCATCTTTAGAGGAGCTGCTGGCCCTTTCTTTCTTTCTTTTTTCTTACCCTTTCATTTTCTTTTACCATGAGATAGGGAAAGTAAGAAACAGAGTTTGGGTCCTATCTTTTTCTACCTCTTACTATGTCTTTCATTCATTCTTTTGTTCCCTCTTTGTTGATGTTGTTCTCTTCGTACTGACTGGTGAAACAGGCCTGTGTTGCCACCATTTGGTGGCCACCCTACCAAGAGCATTCCAACATCTAATTGGTTGTCTCTTCATTTTCTGCTGAGACTTTCTTCTATTTCATACCATGTTTCCCCCCCAAATAAGGCACTGTCTTATATGTATTTTTTTCTCAAGAAGATACACTAGGGCTCATTTTCAGGGGATGTCTCTGCACCAAAATGCATGGCGTGGCTATGCAAATATGCTGCATAGCCATGCCCATCACTAGGTCTTATTATCGAGGGAGGGCTTATATTTAACAAATGCATAGAAATCCTGCTATGGCTTATTTTTTGCGTAGGTCTTATTTTCGGGTAAACACAGTAGTTGGCAAAACTACATACAGATAAACTTGGACATCTTCCTTCTGGTAATAGCCTTCCTCTGAGAAGTCTATACTTGAAATATTTTGCCTTGATATAATCTAAAAATTACATAAGACATCTTTCTCTTTGCACAACTTTTACTTTGTTACTAGCAAAATAATAAAATAGAATTACTTAGGTTTCAGGGTTTTCTTTTGGAATTCTTGAGAGGAATATATGTTTTATAAGAAAGTTGGGATAAACTGATTAGAAAGGCCCATTCGCGTTATGGAGGGTGATATGATTTACTTAAAGCCAACTATTATTAATGTATACAGAAACATCAAGTCAAGTTAATGTATTACAGAAACATCAAGATTAAAATTTGGCCAAACAACTAATTGCCATAGTATATACAAGTTGAGATATGAAATTCACTATCACAGGTCCCTTGCATTTGACTTCATGATTCTTACTTCACCCATAATATTCTTTTTTTCTTATTAAGAGCTTTCTGACAAAGATAGTTCTCAAAATAACACATTACCTTGGTAGCAGAAAACATCTTCCATGTTAAAATAAGCTATTTATTACACATACAGAATGAATTTCATAGAAAACTAGCAGTCATTTTAAATATGACATGATAAGAACAAAAATAATCATTAATAATGAAAAAGTGATAATCATCATTTAGGAAATCAAGTTGTCTAGAAATTTATAAACTTTTAAAATAAATTATTGGTGAGATAGGACATAAAATGGGAAGATCTGTATTAGTTATTTACTTAATTTTAAAAAGTGCCATGGATGAGTACATAATAGTTTGTTGAAGATGGTGACTCAGTTACTGAAATAATTTGTTAAATATTTTTATAGTTATTATTTTATAATGTGAGCTATTATATCAAAACAATCTAAAGGTTTTTTCAAATATGTGAAAGGGGTTAGCACTTCTGAAATTATAGTGTAAGATACCCAGCAAATCTTCTTCCTCTAAAAATCAATGATGAAATTTGGCAACTCACAAACAACCCTAGTAGGATTCTGGAAATCAACAAAAGGCACACAACAAATTGAGAAGAAATTATCCAAGCAAAACTGCTAAGCCTCTAACAAGAACAGTAGCTACCTAGTGTGTTTTAATTTCAGGCAACCTCTCATCTATCCAAATTCTGTCATCATGGTAGGTCTGCAAGGGTAGGACATACCATGAAAACCAGGAACATTGTGTTTCTGGGCTGATTTGATCTAGAACAGTGGTTGTCAAATTCCCATGTGTGAGGGAAAGTTGAAAAGAACTGTGGACTTAATAACAAATCAGTTCAGAAGACCAACATCACAACTAATCTGTGGTTGTGATACTTGTTGAAAATAGTATCAAACCAGCAGCAGACTAGTTCATATATTTAACAGAGAGATCTAGTAAATGAGATCACTAACCTTGACCCTGATAAGCTCTCCGAATCCCCAGATGTCAAGGAAACTGGATACATGCTCAAGGCTGTGTTCACAACAGCAGAAGCTGAAGTTAATTTTATGTATCTACATACTGCTGACTGAACATGAGGCCTTGGGTATGCACAAATGTCTTAGTCTATTTGGGCTGCTTAAACAAACTACCATAAACTGGGCAGTTTATAAACAACAGAAATGTACTTCCCACTGTTCTGAAGGCTGGGAAATCCAAGGTCAAGGCACCAGTGGATTCCATGTCAGGTGAGGTCCCACCTCCTAGTACATATCTGGTGCCTTGCTGCATTCCCATGTGGCGGAAGAAGCAAGGGAGTTCTCTGTAGCCTTTTATATATGGGTACTAATCCCGTCCATGAAGCTCTACCCTCCTGATCCAATTGCTTCTCAAAGGTCCCCACATCGTACTACCATCACATTGGTGATTATGTTTTCAATATATGAATTTTGGGGACACAACATTCAGACTATAGAAACAGAGAAGAAACAATGAAGGACCAGCAGAAAGAAAAATCTGAGATAGGTTGATAAAAAGCCAAAGCACTGCCTAATTGCATAATCTTCACACATATCCATTGGTCCTTTTGGCTCAGAGTGTTTAAGGACACCGTTATACCAATCACTGATAGATACTCATGCTCTTCTAGCATAGAGGTGACACACAGGAAGCTGGGATTTAAATTAAAAGCAAAGATTCATGTGAAACAGCAATATTACAGAAGCAGAAAGCGAATTAATAGCCTGGGACTGGTGTTGAAAATAGGACTTGACTGCAAAGTTCTACGACTGGACTGTGGTTGATATACCTTTCTATAAATTTACTAAAAACATTGAATTTTACACTTAAAATAGGTGAATTTTGAGATATGTAAATTATACATCAATATATTGAAAGCTTCTTTAGAAAGGTTGTGAACGGTCAATATTTAGTACTTATTTAAACTCCATTGCATTCCCTACACACATGCATACATACCTAATGATTTTCACATAAATTATTAAAAGTAACTACTTTGGGGATAATAAAATAAAATTTGTTATGTAGTAATAGGGGATAGACAATATTAAACCAATAAAAATAATATAAACATATTTAATAGTAATAAATGGCATGAAAATAAGGAAGAATGACATTGGGGAAGGAAGTTCAGTAACTTATCTTTGCTGTCTAGAGAAGGCCTCCTTGACAGGTGACACTGGACATAATTCATCTTTAGTAACAAATCAAGTATTCAAATATTTGGTTCACAAACTTTTAAGGCAAAATGAGAAGTTATTTCAGATACCCAGAGGTGGTTGGAGTTAGAGTTTAAGACTCAGAAGGTCACTAGACTAAGTGAACTCTAAATTAGGGGAGGTTGGTACAAGACAATATTGGGATGTCAACAAGAGTTACAATGGGTAGGGCAGTTAGCCCACAAATGGAGATTAGATGACTTATAAGTATAATTACATATAGAAAAAAATTTAATATATTTAACAGAAAATATGATATAACTGGGATAAATTCTTTCCTTTGTAACCTAATCAGGATAAGAATCCTCAGCAAAGAATTTGTTGAAATGCTTATTGGAAATAATATTACTCTTTTGTCAAGAATTTGGGTAGCTGAGTAGAAATTATAGCTTTTACCTACAACCGAAGGCCTCTTTATCATTCAGAGCAGGCCAAGAGAAGCATGATTTGAAAGTAGGGAATAAAGAAAGGAAAAAGAAACCAAAAGAAGAGATTTGTAAATTATGAGCCAGTTAGGAAAATATTTATGTTCTATGAATTTATATTATACATAATATATGTATTATGTGCATGTGTGGGGTTCCTTTGGAGGACCTATGCCTCCAAAATATACTTAGTATGCCATATTCTATCACTGAATATTTTAGGAATGTTACTTGAAAGCTGAACACTGAAAATTTAGGTAAATATGTTAGTTAAGTGTATTTGTGTGTTGAGTAAATGAAGATTATATGTCTTAGGAAGTTGGATCCGAGGATGATTTTAGCATCATAACTAGTGGGTGAAAATTTGAAAATACATTGATTAACATAAATTGACTCTGGGAAAATGTAGTTAGATAACTAAGGTAAGGAAGCCTGTTTAGCCCCACTGGTGATCTGACAATGGCAATCTAGTGAAAGTATTTTCATGTTTGTTTGTTTGTTTCTCTCGATTTGGAAAATGTCCTATTTAGCACATAGCTATAAATTTCTGCTCCTATGTTGCATTTTAAAAAAATTATCTCCAATTTCCTGGGTAAGTTTGATGTAGTTGTCTGTTAGTATTGTGAAGAGTAAAAACAGGCAAGGCAAGGAAAGTCTAATTTATTTTACATCAACCTCCTTACTTGGACTACAGCAGCAGCATCTAATGAGGAGATTGTGTCCAGAAGTACCAGGAGCAAGGGCAGAGCAAAAGTTTAAGAACAGAGAATAAAATAGAGAAGCAATATGTAAATGGATCATTCAAAAAAGTGTAATATGCTGCCCTATTTTAAAATATGTGCTGGAAGAAACCCACATAAAGAAATTTGAAGGTGGGGTGGTACCTGTGCCTCAGTAGTTAGAACGCTGGCACCATATACAGAGGGTGGCAGGTTCAAACCCAGTCCCCACCACCCGTCAAACTGCAATAAAAAAAGAAAGAAAGAAAGAAAGAAATTTGAAGGAGGAGAGAGGGAGCTTTCTGGCTTACAATAACCAATACTAACTGTGGTCCTTAACTGGACACCTCCGGTTCCTGCCTCAAATCATTTTCAAGTCACCTTTCACATCAATCACTTTTTAAGGATACCAGCTTGAAACATCTAAACTAAGATCCTCTCGAAAACACTACTTCGTGTTTCATTTTTGCCCCAGAATTATTCTGATAGAGACACTATGGGGAGCTGCCCAAGCAACCACGTGTGGGCAACCTGAAAGTGCAAGCTGTTAACACATTGCAGAGCTATTGTTGGCCAAGGAAGCAGGGGATTTGGTGAGTTTTCCTCCTTCTATCTCTCAGGAGAAAATCTGAGCCATATTCCACACAGGTTCTCATGGGTTCTAGAGGAATCTCTAGTTGCTCCACTTTTTGTGGGGTAAGGTCATTCATTGACTTTTCCATTTTCCCAGGCTCCTAATCTTTCTTGAGATTATTTCCTCAAATGACCTATGGTACCTGCATAATTGCATGATGCATAATGTTGATCACTTGTCAAATTTTATTTTGTTTTGTTTTCGTTGTGGGAAAGGGCACTAGGACATAAGCAAAAGGTATAATTTATTTAACAATTATGTGCTGGGAGATATAAGCCTTAGGCCGTCACAATTGCTATAGTCCCCAATTCAACTCACTGACAAGAATAAGCTTATGGCTTTATTTTATGAGTTCTTGTGTACCCAAACCAGCTAGCTAGGAAGCATTGTGAGGAAATACATTACAACATCATAATATATTAAATGCACTCATTAGAGAGATGATAGAACATCAATATCTTAAGTAGATCCCAATTTTATATTTATATATATGCATATATCTATATATATTTATAAATAAACACCTATACCTATATTTACAAACATTTTTACACAACCAAGTTTCCACCATTATCTCTCTTGAGGTAGTCTATTTGTCTTCATATATAGTTCCAGAATTGGAACTTCCACTTGCTTATATTAGCATAACATTATAATGCAGGTGAAGGTTGGTGTTTTGAGCCTACCATGGCAGTAGCTAGAATTTATTTTAGCTCTTAGTCTTAAAAAATACATGGTAGATTTATTCTTTCTGGCCACTTCATAGGTGGATGAGGTGAGAGAAGAACATGAAATTAATTGGGTTGTTTGTCATCCCTAAATCAAACATTTAATTGTGAATGTGACACCTGCTAGCTTCTTTCATCAGCCTTGAGTCCCCAGTGACTATAATGAGGAGGACCTCCTTGTAGATTTGAAACTCTGAGAGAGATCTGCAGTTTCAATATTTGTTGTTTAAAACCACTGAAATTCTGAGGTCTTTTAGCATACTGACACACTTGTGTAGTTGTTACTCCTTACCTATCTGTATATTCTCATATTGTTCGTAATTATTAATGTGCTTTTATAATTAAAACTATGAAAATAATCAGGTATTTGTTTTGCATTATTTGAGTGACTCTTTTCCCCACAGTAGTACTCTATTATGTTGTTGCTAATTCAATTCTCCAAATTAAGTATTCCATTTAAATTACTTATTTGATAAAAACCAGTTAACTGCTTTATCCCAAAAAACATGCAGGAAGCTCAGGAGAGTCATTTTTACATTTTCTAAAATATGAGCAAGCACAAAAGAAGCACCAAAATATTTTCTGGAATTCAGCTATTCCGGCTATTCATGTGCTTCTTTATGTTGTCAATTTATTGATATTATTTACAAAAATATAAATGCTTTCAATTCTTGGTTATTTAGTAACACAAATCCAATGGATGCTAATGCCCAGCATTGAAATTGTGAGTTAGGCTGACAAATTTCTTCTCTCTTTCTTTATTCAACTTCATTCACATGGCAATAATTTTTCCTCAAGCCATATTTCTCTAATTTTTATTTACATGTTGTTTCAATAGGACACTTGCATTTACATCATTTATGCATATTATTCAAATCAAATCATTTCCAACCCAAAAGACTACATTTTTTTATAGCATCAGAAACAAATCACACTTGGAAAAGGAATAACACAAAAAACTGTCAAGAAAGATTCAAATATTTTATAAAATACTGAGTGAAGGAAAATACCATTGATATATTCATTTACTCAGAATTCACCAAATAAATCAAACTAGAGTTACTTTAAGAAATAACTTCAAAACCATCTGTGGTTTCATTCACGGTTTTCTATTTTTCACTCATAACAATCAATTGTTTTTTTTTTTTTTTTTTTTGAGACAGAGCCTCAAGCTATCCCCCTGGGTAGAGGCCATGGCTTCACGCTCCAACTCCTGAGCTCAAGCGAGTCTCCTGCCTCAGCCTCCCAAGTAGCTGGGACTACAGGCACCCACCACAACGCCTGGCCATTTTTTGGTTGCAGCCATCATTGTTGTTTGGTGGGACTGGGCCAGGGATTTGAACCCGCCACCTTAGGTGTATGTGGCTGGTGCCTTAGCTGCTTGAGCCACAGGCGCCGAGCCGTAACAATCAATTGTTAAGTAAACATATTTTAATTTATATGGGGAAATATTTTCAATAAATTATTTCATATGATTAACAATAAAAAAGCATTTTAAATGAATTTCAATGAAGATAAATGATGTGTTTTAAATAAATCATTAAAATAATTTGGCAAAAAAAAAGAAAATCTTCAAGAATAAAAATATCCAGAGTTATTCTAATGAAGTATGAATACAAATACTTAGAAACAGTGTGAGAATTGAGAAATATGATAATTGTATTAGTAACTATAGAAAATATAAGTTAAATAACATCCTTATATTAAGAAACCACTTCTATATGTTCTGATTGTTACTTACATATTAAATAAATATGAAGATTAGAAGAAGAGAGTATTAGGATGATTTTTCTCAACAAGTAATTTGCTACTATTCCTGCATTTAGTTTGAAAATATTTGTTATTTACAAAATTTTCCAATAATATGTTCTTGGAATTTTTAGCATAATGTAACAACCTACAACTAGCATGCTTGTTATTTTACTTTCTATGATTTTCTTTTTTTTTTATTAAATGATAGCTGTATACATTAATGCACACATGGGGTACAGTGTAGTGTTTTCATATACAATTTGAACTTTCTATGATTTTCAAAATGAAATTTAGAATGTATTGTCAGCTAGTTTTCTTATGGTAGCCATCAATAAAAACTAGGATTAGGTCTCTTGGAGGTTGATGCTACTTATTTTGGGAATCCATGTAAAGGAATTTGGGAGAATTTGTAATATGAATTGATGATATCATTTCTATGTATCTCATTGGAGTCATAAAGTGAATTGAGATTTAAATCAAGGATAAATAACACAATAGAACAAAATAAACAAAGCTCATTTAAATTTAAATTTCAAGAATTATTCAAAGGAGCACAGTATTTAGTATTTGAAACAATGGCTTTTCTTCACCATTTTAAGGACCAAAAGGTAAGAAAATAAGAGTCTGTGTTTCATTTGATTATAAATAAATAACTATTCTTCAAAGTTGCTACGTATATCTTTTAGTTTCCTTATGTATATTATAAAAGGATTGCCTAAATAGATAATTTGAGTGATAGAGATTGTGTGATACCTCACAAATTCCGTTTTTTCATCCAGGGCACATAATATTCCAAATAACTGCAGTCCTCACCTGGTTTTCTACCTCCCATGTAACTTTGCCAAAGAATGGTGAGTACAGAAGATTTTCAGACTCATGGACCTAGTTGTATTTTTTACTCCATTATAGGCTATCTTTGCCAACTGCACTCAGAGGAGCTGCTGGGGAATTCTGAGTCAGTTGTAGGGGAAGATGGAACCACAAGATGCAGGCAGCTCGGATCCTCTGGTCTTTCATATAGGAGAGCACCACTTTACCTTAAAGGTGTATTATGAAATGAGTGAGAAATATGCTTTTGTTACCTCAATCCACTAAGATTTTCTGGCTGTTCTTAACAGCAGCTAGGAAATACTTAATCTGACTAATAAAACATGAAGCTGTGTTAGGAAGCTTTCATAGTTGAGTCAAGATGTTCAAAATAAAAGTACTAGATATTGAATAATGCTATTGTATTTATTTCATTTTCATTGATCAACTGATAAGAAAACTTGCATTTATTTATATGAGTTTTGGTTTATGGATTTTTTAAATTTAAAGAACTATCTGAAAGTATTGAACATAAAAATAATAGTGAGTTTTAAAGCGTATTGCCAGTTATAAATAATGTAAAATAGAAGTAGAAAATACATTCATTACAGTTTTAATATTTGGACTTAAGTGTTAATCACATTCTTGGCATGCACTTGCCTATATAAATTGAAGCTTCATAACAGAAGAATGTGACCATCATTCAATACAATTCAGAAACCCATACAGAGTGATTAAAGCAACCCAAATCACCCTTGATAATATATCTGACCATTTATCAAAACTGTCTTTATACTGTCATTAGCTGAGCTGCTCTTTTATGGTTTTTTATGTCCTTGTCAGTAATTGCTTCAGAACCAGATCAATGAGAATCTATTAAAAAGAATAAGATCAAACTCAGCCCAAGTATCCTTTTCAATGTGGAACTGTCCTCTTTGACATTACTATAGAGCAATTAATATATAAACATACATATATGTTCACCTCTATCCCAAATTTCCTCTACTGGGGAAAAGAATTACAAAGATTCAGGATTTTTTGCATAATTCAACATAGCCTTCAATACGGAAACATGCTATTAGGGCATCTGAAACCTTATCAGTTCAACTGATTTCCTTATAAGGATTGTAAGTTTTTATATTTGATATGCCTAAAAAAAATATTCTGCATGATGGGGAAAAAAACAATTAGACCTAGTAGTGTTTCATTTTGCAAGCTATAGTATCAAGTTGTATAAACTAAAAATAAAATCCTAAACCCTCTGCTACCCGATTGGACATATCTTGGTCAACAGATACCAGAAACACCTTAAAATTGAGTTCCCAGCCATGAAGGGAGGGGAGAGATAAAGCCCAATTACATGTATATCATTGCCCTTCTTAAATATTCACACTCCTGCTATAGTTTGTTGAATATTTATATTTACTCACCACTCTAAATATAAAATCTTGCTTCTTTTGTCTATCCTTTGAAACAAATGTGCCTGGTGTTTGACCAGGGCTTGGCTTTCCAACCTATGGGAATATTGGCCTTCATGAGAAATAAAGCTCTCCTTTTTCCAAAATATAGATCCCAACAATATTTTTTTAGTTAATAAATGGTGACCAAGAAAGGGGCTTGGGGGGGCATCTAGTCAGATTCAGCTGGTCCATAAGGTTTTAAAGATGCCTGAGCACTCTCTGGGAGGGGATGCCCTCTTGAAGGTAAATTATAAAAACTTAGTTCTAAGGAAATGGTCCCTAATACACTGCTATCAGAGGCATTAGTGAGTAATATGTTTAAAAAACTATAAAAAATTACTGTGAATTTTGAAATCTAACCTGAAATGATTTAAAGCTTTGCCAGCCACCATAAAACCTTAGGAGACCTCTAGCTGCCTGCTCCATAGAAAGAGTCTATCAAACCTTCCAAATTAAGAAAAATGATGCTATAATTGGGTTTCAAAATTTCCAAATGAAATCAAAATTCTCTTATAGACTCCCTTAAAGAGAGTGTTTCAAAGTTTTTTGAAGCCAACCCCTTCACCCTGTCAAATGGCACATGTAACATATTTAGAATCAACCCTTTCCTTTTTTCTTATCTCTCCCTTTTATCTCTGGTCCTAAAATGATTGTTTTTCCTTCCCAACTATTTTTTTTTTAAATGCTGTAAATGTTGCCATTTGTGTCTTCCTTCTGTTTAAAATTCTCCTGTACAGGACCAGCTCCTGGAATGGGACACAGCTGCCTGACTAAACTCCTTTATTCACAGAACTAAAAAATTGACGAAAGAAGGTAAAGGGGAGTATGTTTAATTTTATTTTCCTCATTTCAATTTTTTTTTCTCTCACTCTTTTCTATCTTTAAAAACTCTGACTCAAATTTCTCTAAAACTAATAGTTTGGCCTTTAATATGTAAAACTTTTAGCTTCAAAACTGTCTGAAGAGATTAGGAATATTTTGCCCTACAGTATATTTCATTAACATGTTTTAAAAGGACTGCTAAAACACTGTCTAAAAAAAAAATGAGTGTCTCCATCTTTAAAGGTCTGAAATGAAACATTTGTTATATGGTCTCAGTCTTTAGTCAATGGTTAGATCTGTGAACATCAGTTTAGTTAGGCAGCTGTGTCCCATTCCAGAAGCTGGTATAGCAGAGCAGTGGAGATTTTTAAACAGGGATATTCCTCTCAGTGCTTCATTCACATAACAAGACCACCTTTTGCTAACTAGTCAAGACTTTTTTCTCCTTTTCCTCAAATCTGTTTTTTTCAACCTGTAAATGACCTTTGATTTCCTGTCCTTTTCCATCTATGAGAGGCACATAAAGCTCTTTGTATATAAAAGACTCAGGCATGGAAAAAACATATATATATATCTATATGTATCTCTATCTCTAATTCTATATCTATACCATCTTTATTTATTTATTTATATATTTATTCATTTATTTACTAATATTATTCTCAATGATAACTTCAGAATTTTAAGCCTCTAGATTCTCTTGTCTGAATAGGTAGCCATGGTAAGGCCTGTAGTCATGTTCTCAGTGGCTACACTAAGAGCTACATGATGCAATCAAGCTTAATATAACCCCTTCTTAACTTCCCCACCTTTGCCTCTTGGCTACTTAAAGTAGGGTTAGACCCTCCAGGTATCTTGAGTTTTGTCCTTAACAATGCATCTGGTATGTATGCAAGTTAAGGACACAGAAAGACTCTACCCTTCATAGCCATCTTGGATACCATGTGGCTACTTAAGACCCAAAGAAGACCAAAGAAGATATTCGGAGATAATATCTGTTGTTAAGTAATTAGTTAGGAACAGCTTTCCTGGGAAGGAGACAAACCAGGGCCTCCAGGCCCCTATCTTGGTGCTTTAATTTTGTTCCAAAGATTGCTAGGGGAGGAGGAAAAGTCCTACCAATCTACCAGTCGGAATGTGTGAGGACTACAAAAGAATGCAGAACACTCTCTAGCCTAGTTACAGATACAATAGACTCTTGAAGATGATCTAGAGCAGCCTTAAGGCGAATTATCCTGTCTTTAGCTTAAATCTACATTGTGGTCCATACCCCACAATGAGCTCTCAGAGAAGCTCAGGGGAGATCTGCCAGTGCACTAAGACTCAGGTTTCAAGGTGACCTCTATACCTGCTCCACACAGTATAAAAAGAGAATTGTCCACCATGACCCATGCCTCTTCTTTGTGGTAACAATGAGGACCCATTCACTGTGTATGGCAAATATATCCTGCTCTTACTCTGTAGACATATGGTTCTCTCTCTCAATAAACTCTGATTCATACTTGCCTTACTTTGGGTGTCTGCTCATTTTTTGAGCAAAAGCACACCAAGAATCAAGGACCAAGGCAGCTGCTTTGAAACCCAGCATTTGTTGTAATTTCCACTTTCTTTTTGGCAATTTAAAATCTTAAAGTCATAACTGTAATCTCTCTCTACCAGGTTCTTTGTCTCACACATTGGAAGAATGAACCTACAGACCACCAAGAGTAAGCAACAGACTAGATTTTATTGAAAGATAGATAAGCAAGAAAGGGGAGCAGAGCCCTTGGCAGCAGAGATGGGGGGGATCCGCATAGGTAGCCTGTTTGGGCCGTTGGTTTAGGAGTTTATGTACCATTTCTCCTACCCTGTGTGCAGGCTGAGTTTGGAAGAGATGGAATGTCATAACCGTTTGTCACTAGGGCTTGATGGCAGAAGTCAATTTTAAAACTTTCCTTGTGTAAGGTGAGTTCTCAGCTCCTGGATTAGGAATTTCTTGTTCAGGGTTTGTTCTTTGCTATTTGAGTGGCAACTTAGGTGGAACGCAGGTCAGAGTGGTTTTTATGAGCCTGTTTAGGGCCCAGGGAATGTGGTCTGTGTTCAAGCTGCTCTGTGGGCATGCCTGAGCCGAGGAAATGGGGAGTACTTGTCTAAGTCTGAGTGGGGACCAGGGGGGAACCTTTGAAGAAGAGGAAGCAGCCCTGATGGAAACAGTTAAAAATTAACAGAACAAATACAGAGTGGTCCAGCAAGAGAAAATTGGTATTTCTACCTAGCGTGGCAACCAAGGCTTTTCTCTGTACTTTTCCCTATGAGATAAATAGATGCAAAAGCAAGGACCATACTTTTTCAACACAGAAACACATTTGACAAAATTCATCACCTTTTTATGACAAGAAAGTTTAAAAAAATAAGTATAAATGGAACTTATCTCAAAATTATAAAGGCCATATGCAACAACTCACAGGCAACATAATATTGAAAGGGGAAAAACTAAAACCATTCCGTTAAAACCTAGAACCAGACAATGCTGCTCACTATCTCCACTTTTGTTCAACATGGTTCTAGAAGTCCGGGACAGAGCAATGAGACAAGAGAAGGGATCAAGAGTATCCAAAAAGGAAAAAAAAAAATTCAAATTATCACTCTTTGCTGATGAAAGGTCTTATGTCTAGGAAATACTAAAGATTCAAACAAGACCTCCCAGACTTGGGAAATAAATGCAGTAAGGTTTCAGGGTACAAAATAAATGTACAAAAATATGTGGGTTTTATATACATCAACACAGTCTGGCTGAGAATCAAATACTGATGTAATACCTTTCTCTAGCAACAAAGAAAATAAAATACCCAGGAATATATTTAACTAAGGAAGTGAAAGACCTCTAGGAACAGCCATGAAACACTGAGGAAAGAAGTTGCAGAGGATGGAAACAGATGGGAAAACATATTATGCTACAAAATTAACATTGTTAAAATGGCTATAATCCCTAAAGTGATTTGTAGATTTAATGCAGTACCCATTAAAATACCCAGGTCATTTTTCACATATCTAGAAACAAATAGTTCTATATTTTGTATGGAACTAGAAAGAACTCCTATAGCCAATGGAACCTTACATGATAAGAACAAAGTGAGAAGTATCACACTACCAGATTTCAAGCTATACTACAAGGCTATAGTAGCAAAAGCAGCATGGTTCTGGCACAAAGGCAGAGACACACAAACTCATGAGTGAGAATAGAGGACTCAGAGATATAACCAGCCTCATATTCCCATCTAATTTTTTTTTTCTTCCTTTTTGGAGACAGAGTCTCACTCTATTGTCTTGGGTGAGTGCAAGGCCATCATCTAGTTCACATCAACCTCAAACTCTTGGGCTCAAGAAACTCTCCTGCCTCAGTCTCTCTAGTAGCTGGGACTAATGGTTCCTGCAATGCCCAGTTAATTTTTTTCTATTTTGAGTAGAGACTGGGTCTTCCTCTTACTCAGATTGGTCTCAAAATTTTGAGTTCAAGAGATCTTCTGGCCTCGATGTCCCAGAGTGATAGGATTGGAGATGTGAGCCACCATGCCTGGTCTCCAATCTGATTTTTGACAAATCATAAAAAAATACGGTGGATTAAAGAATGCTTATTCAATAAATGGTGCCAGGAAAACTGGATAGCTGCAAGTAAAAGACCGAAACAGGTTCTGCACCTCTTACTACTCACAAAAATTAACTAATTAACTCATGATAGTTAAAGACTTTAAACCTAAGGCACGAAACTATAAAAATCCTAGAAGAAAAATTTGGAAAACCTCTTATAGATATTGGCCTCAGGAACAATTTCATGGAGAAGAACTCGAAAATAATCACAGCAGCAACAGAAACGAACAAGTGGGACCTGATCAAATGAAAAAGTTTCTGCACACCCATGGACACAATCAGTAGAATAAGTAAACAGCTCCCAACATGGGAGAAAATATTTGCATGCTATACATCTGATAAAGAGCTGATTACCAGAATCTACAAAGCACTCAGTGAAAAAAGTGGGCCAAAGAAATGAATAGAAACTTTTAAATTGAAGACAGTACGGCTAACAAACACATGCAAAAAATAAAAAAGTAAAAATGACCAATATCTCTAATCATTAAGGATATGCCAATCAAATCCATAATGAGATATCATCTGACTCCAATGAGAATGCCTATTACCCAGAATTCCCAAAAGAACAGGTGCAAAGAGATACAAAGAGAAAGGAACACTCACATGTTGTTGGTGGGAGTGCAAACTAGTGCAAGCTCTATGGAAACTGTATGGAGATAGCTAAGAGAACTCACAGTAATCCTACCATTTGATCTAGCAATCCCACCTCTAGGTATATACCCAAAAGGAAAAGTGTCACTTTATAAGAAGGGCACCTGCACTCAAATTTTGATAGCAGCACAATCGCCAAGACATAGCAACAACACAAATGCCCACCAATATATGAGTGGCTTAATAAAATCTGGTATAAGCATATCATGGAGTACTAACAACCATAAAAAATGACAATCTAGTATCTTTGTGACAACCTGGGGGAAAGTAGACCATTCATCTAAGTGAAACACCACAACAATGGAAAAACAAACACATGTACTCAATAGCAAATTAGAACTAATAAATCAACACTTAAGGGCATAGATGGCAGTAAATCTCTATGAAAATTAAGCTGGGGGAGGTTAGGAGGAGGGCATGGGTACAATAACACCTATTGGATACACAGACTGGGTGAAGAGCATACTTATAACTTTGATTCAATCAAATCATGAGTGTCTCCCTATGTTCTGAAATGAAAAAAGTATTAAATTGTAAATAAGGTGATGGGTATTAGAAAGGTCCCCATGTGTTAGAAAAAGTATAGATATCTCTATCAGGGTATGTAGGCATATGCTCTTATTCCTGAACAAAATATTTTTCCTGTTTATTGATAACACTGTGGAATTTTGCTAAGCCTCATTGAAGACTGTATCATATCATGTAATCCTTCTTAAAGTAATGAAGTTCTATAATTTTCCTTTTATATTTGCCTCAAGGATTGTATAATAAATGAAACTCCTCTTGAAAGTTGACCTAAGCCTTCAAGCAATACATTGCTCTAAAGCCAGGGTTGTAGTAAGAATTTAGGCTAACTTTACTAAACTGCCATGCTCTTTCCTATTTTTCAGATTTTAGAGGTACACGAAAAATACTAGTCTCTTCTCATATTCAACAGTTGATTTCATTCACTAAGGTGTATCCAGAAGAAAATACATGTGGGGAGAAAAATAATTAGATTAAATGTCATAGAATCCATGTTCTCATTGCCGCTGCTCCACGTTTTGCAAGGCAGCATCTCCTCTGAGCCCTGATTTCTCTTGTATAATTATATAATTGCATAATAATTTATGTCTGCTCTAGACTAGCTATTGTGAAACTCCAGAGATGTCATATGTTTTAAACTCATTAGTCAGTTTTAAAGAAGTAAACAAAAGTAAGGTGATACCTTAAAGGGCAGGTAACTAAACTCTACTCAAGGAATAGAAAATTTCTAGTTAGTAATCTATGCCTAAACATGTAAAAAAGCTATAGTAGTAAAAAAAAAATTATCAGAGATGTATTTTAGCTTATTTGGATTAAGATTATTCGTTCAACTTCAATATATGTGTATACCCTTTTGACCTTATATGTACTTATTTTACATTGAAAATGTGTGTCTATCAATTTCACTAAATTGAAAGGTACTTGAAGATAAAAATAATCTCATATTTTAATTCATCTAAAAATGTTTTGCTTAATAACTTCTAAATAAGCCTATAATACAATATTGTGTATTAAATTTAGTGAATTACAAATACCTTGTAATTTCTTTTATGAAACAATAAAAGTAAGAATGAGTGTCATTTTGGGGGTGTGTTTCAATGCTGAGCAAGTTCAAATTATTCTTTAAAGCTTTACAATAATCAGGCAATACATATCTTATTTTCAAAATGTTATTATAATCCAAAGTAGCTGCACATTGGAGAATAGAGATAATCTGTGAAGATTTATAGGAACAATGATATTTTATTGTCTTGAATTTTGAAATTCAGTTTCCAGGCAGACGCACATTGTTTAATCAATATCCCATTGCCACTTTATTTTTCAAGTGTCTGTGAAATTTTCAACCTATTTCATTTGATTCTAAAATCATTAACTCTACTCTAAATCCATGAACACTGCTAAGTTTCTATAATCCTGTTTCTTGATCTGTCTTAACTCTGTCAAGCATAGTGTGAAAGCATGTTTGTTACTATACATGCGATTTATAATTTTTCAATGTCTTATGACTATGTAAAAACTAAGTGGCATAATATTAACTTAGAAATATTTCTATTATGTAAATATTTCAGTTACATTTTTGTCTACATTCATGAAAATGTAGTTTGCTTTTGGCATCTGGGGATTATATTTTACTATATTAATAGAAGGGTCACATTGATCATCCTGAGATTATCACTGTAGCATCTAACCTTACTTCCCATATTCTCACAGGCTAAGTAAATACGTGTGGTTAATTCTGTTAATATAGAAAGTACAGATTTATTAAAGGCCTCAGGTTTAGTGAACACAATTGATGATGATAAAATATTTCTCAAGACAACTGACAGATTGAGATAAATACTATCCGTCTGAATACAGGAAAATAAAATGGTTAAATTAACTTAGTTTCTTTCTCTGAACATTGCAGGAGAATGTATAGTTGAGCCCTTCAATCTTGGGCTCAATTCGCCAGACTCGTTAGAATATGTGGACTCTAACTGGCTGATACCTTTGCTCATGCTATCTCCTCTACATAATATGCATACTTCCATTTTTCAACTTGTAAACATTTTTCTCATGTTGAAACCTGGTCACATAAGGGAGAAGTCAAATATTCACATGGTACATACACAGAAACTGCCTGATTTTGAATATAAATTCAGCTACTGTGATAACGTGAGATGTGCTATTAATGTTGAAAGTATTTCAAATTGTATGTAAAACCAGCGCATTGTACCCCATAAGTGCATTAACTTACATAGCTATTATTTAATTAAAAAAAAGGTTACCTAACCTCTCTAAGGCTTAGGCCAATAGAATATTTTTTATATATATACTTACATATAATACTAAAATATTCTATACCAATAGAATATTTTTATATATACTTATACCAATAGAATATTTTTATATATACTTATACACACACACACACACACACATAAATATATATATATGAGAGGACTTCAAAAAGTTTGAGGAAAAGTGAATTAAAATAAAAAAATAAAAAATATAAACTTTATTCAAATTCAAGACACTTTTGCAAATGATGATATCAGTTCATTCCTAAAAAATTGATGTTCCTGAAAATTTCACCGTGTCAATGCAATCTTCTTTAAAGGAAGATAAATGCCCTTTAAACATTTTTTAAAGATCAAGAAACACAAAGAATTCAGAAGGAGCCAAATCAGGACTGTAAGGTGGATGCCTAAGGATTTTTTATAGAAACACTATGAATTTCCCTTGCACAGTGAGAAGAATGAGCAGAAACTTTATTGTGCAGTTTGGTAAAACTTTCTCTGGTAAAACTTTCCTGGGCATTTTTCTGCTAATGTTTTAGCTAACTTTCTTCAATTACTATTATAATAAGCAAATTCTATTGTTCTTTGGCCTGGCTGAAAGTCAACACGCATCATGCCTTGCCTATTCCCAAATACTGTTGGCCATGATCTTTATTCTTAACTAGTCCACTTTTGCTATGACTGGACCACTTTCACCTCATGGTAACCATTGCTTTAATTGTGCTTTGCTTTCAGAATTATACTGGTAAATCTAAGTTTCATATCCTGTAACAATTCTTTGAAGAAATGCTTCAGGATTTTGATTGTACTTGTTTAAAATTTCCATCAAGATTTCTGTTCTTGTCTGCAGCTGATCTGGGCACAATAATTTTGACACTAATTGAGTGAAAATTTTGCTCTATTTTCAGCATTTACTCAGAAATACGTAAGCTGAAACAAATGAGATCTCTATGGTGTTGGCTATTGTGTCTACTGTTAAACATCAGTTCTCTTCAGTTGAGGCAAAAACAAGATTAATTTATTCCCCACAAATGTATGTGGACAGTCACCTTAAGTATCATCATACTTCTTCTTAAAAATGAGTTATTCCTTTGCAAACTGTTGATTTCTTTGGAGTACTTTATAAAGCATCAATGATTTCACCATACTTCCGCAAATCTACCAACTTGACTATTTAATTGACATTCAGTCTTACTTCAATTTTATAATAATTCATGTGTTCTGTTAGAGGGTCCTTTCAAACAGATGACTTATCTTTTTTAGTAAAACTAGATTCTGTTCACACACATTATAACAAATTATTATAAACTTATTTTGGAGCATAAAATTTTGAAATGCATGGGTTTTTTATATGTATTTTCCATGAACTTGTTGAAGATTCCTCATATAAAAGTGATTTATTATAAGGTACTTGGCTAATGTGATTATGAAGGCCTAAAAGTCCCAAGATGTTCCATCAGAAAGCTGGAGACTCAAGAAAGCAAGGTGTATAGCTTGAAGACCTGGGAGGCAGCAGAGAGCTGATTGTGTAGATCCCAGTCTGGGTCTGAAGGTCTGAGAATTAGGAGCATTGAGGGCCAAAGAAGATCAACGTCCCAGCTTACCAGTTATGAATCTCCCCTTCTCCAGCTTTTTGTTCTAGTCAGATCCTCTGTGGACTAGCTGCTGCCCACTCTTCCAGTGAATAAAGTGGGGAAGGACAATCCCCTTTACTTAGTTAATCTCTCCTGCTAACACCCTCAAAGACACACTGAGAAAAAAAAAATGTTAGTAATTTGGGCATCCTATGACCCAGTTAAGTTGAAACATGAAATTAACTATCACAGATGTGACAATTCTGTATGATTAAAGGGTGTGATTAAATCAAACTAGTTATGTTGCAGAATGAAACCACTCAGCAAACACAAACACTTAAAATGTTATCTGGTAAAGAGTAAGTACCATGTGACTGTTTGTTCAAACTATTTGGAAAGCCTTCTGTCTAAAAAAACAAGCCTAGCATACAAAACTAAGTGCAAAGTGAATAGTGAATATTTTTTTAAAATGACCATAGTAATCACAATGAATTTCAAATTTTGGGATTGCATGTTAGTGCAAATCAGACGAAATCCTAATAAATGATATATTTTATTACTCTTCTGAAATAAGAATATATCTCAATTTCCTGTGCTTCCCCTTATTGTTCTTCACAAGCTTGTGTAAATAAAAAAATGCAGATACTCTGACTCATCATATTGTGTGTCATAAAGGGACAACATAAGGACTATAAGAAATACATGTAAAATAATAATCATTTTAGGGGTGTTGTAAATGATTAGCACAAAATCATAACATTTGAACTAATACTTAAATAAAACACTAAGGGAAAGACAGGCTGTAATAATAGCCAATGATGTAAAATAATAGCAAACATCACACTCTCCAAAATTTATAAGATTTAGGCTCCACAAAATCTGTATAGACTTCTGCTGATGGGTGATCCTGGAAAGTAGGCTTATAGATTTATTTATATCTTCTTTTTTATGTGATTCATCTTGGAGCAATCAAAATATAGTTTTTAAATGGTTAATTGGAAGTAGAAATGTAGTGTCAAACTATCTTCTTGGGATGTGAAATTTCTTGTTTGAGTTTGGAGTTCACTTACTAGGGGAACAGGTATTCTCTGATGTTACTTATAAGAAAATAGTTATTTGAATTCTTGACTTGAATTTATAGTATTTATTTATTACTTCTCTGGATAATTTTATATTTTCTAGATGAACATCACAGCTAATCACTAATTTCAGTACTTATACAATATACTCTCTTAGCAGTGTATTAACATTGATCCATCCATGATAAGTAATGATGTAAAATGAGATACATTGGTATTTTTGTTAAAAACCAAACCACCTTAAAACCAAACAGCAGCATCAACAGGATGGCTCTTCCTCTCAATTGTTAGGTTAGTCACCTTTGTAGCTGGAACCAATTTTGATGGTGGAATATCATCAAGAATTGATAGATTCCTGACCAAAGTACTACACAGTCAAAAAATGAATTAGGATGGTACATCTAATAGGCAGTCCTGAGAAATTTATTATTTTTTTTTTTGGTTTCCCTGTATTTTTAAGTTATTAATGTATGGCCATATTGCTCAAATATTATGTGGAGATTCTGCAAATCATTTGCAGGAAAGATATTTAACATTTGATTTTAATGCTATTTCGAAATGTTTAGGTCAATAACTACCACAGTGTAGATTACCATATGACTTTATTTCTCTCATTTTTCTCATTGCCATTAAGTATTTGTCGTGGATAGGGAGAAAAATATAAACAAATAATTTTTATGTTTGAAATGCCAAAATAGTATTCTTTCTTAATTTACAGTGTAAAATCATCAATGTCTTTCATTTTACTTAATTTAAATATCTTGCCTTTCATTCTTTCTCTCTTTCGTTTTTTTTTTTTTTTTTGGCTATTTCAATGAGAGAACAATAGCTTAAAAGCATTCAGTTGAATAATTTTGAGAGAAAAGACATAAAAGAATGTAGTTTAAGTTATTAATGGGGAAATTGAATGACAAGAAATAAGCCTTTCATTATGAGACGAGGACTGTTAATACCTGCCACCTCGAGCTGGATGAATATTGACATCCAAAGTTTTAATTATCAAAACTTAGAGGTGTTTGTGCTTGGGAAATAGGTGTTTCTCTGCAGCAGTACAATTAATGAGATTTTGAGCTGTGACTAATAAACATTTAATAATGATTATATTAGACTTTATTTTCCTTTGAGTATTCTCTTGATGTGTACAATATAAAACAGGTGCCATAATATTCTACAGATACCAGAGTTTAATAATATTTACAGAGCTTGGTATTATTCATCTAGAATCGAGTCACTTGCACTGCTATTGCTTTGGAAAACTTCATCAGGAGTTAGGGAATTTAAAGCAAAAGTAATATTATATCATACCCTCATGATGAAAAATTATTTAGTTGCACTATGTTGAAATATGACTATTTTAAGTGTTTTGAGATTTAAAAATAATTCATTCGAGCCGAGAAAGGTGGAGATGACAAAACACAAATAAAAGTAAACTCTAAATACTTCTGCCTCAAGCAGTTTTACTACTTGACAGCTCCATCTTCTGTTTTGTCTATTAGAATCATTATAATCGCAGCTCTATCTGTTAGCTTGTAAGTAAAATATTTTTAAAACCACAAAAACTTGAGTTCTTTTTTTCTTCAGGCTTGAATAAAAATTTTCTCTAATATTTTCTTAGGAATATAAGAAACGTCTATACTTTAATCCTCAAAAGTTTCTCTCTAAGCATAGATACATTTGGGGTTGTATCTTGAAAACATTCTTACACTCCTATCATGCCTTTTTCCTGCTTATATTCCAATCTCTGCAGCATTCCAAAAGTGTATCACTGATTCAATATGAAGCAAGGATTTGCTTGTTAACAGAATAGGCACTTCTGAATGAAGCCTGTCCTCTCTTTTACCTTGTAACTTGAGTGCTGTGTCTGTTAGGCCTGATATTTCACCACTCTGCAGATCCTGTGCTTGTGATGACCACAGGCGATCCCTGCAAAACATTTCTGTTTGCCATTTCTGGGTTTATTTCAGATATATGGGAAAAATTTCATCTTGTGACATTCAGTGATCCTTAATGGTACCAGAGTCGGCTTATTTAAGGTTTTGTTGGTTTGTTTATTTGCTTTTTATTTTAAATTTATAGCTCTATCACAATAAGAGCTATAAACGAATGTAGTGTTAGATAACACTACATCCTATGAATGTAGTGTTAGCTAACACAGCCAGTTAAAGGTGGCCTTCATTCTGTTTTTTTTTTCCTTAGCCATTATAAAATTCTGAGCAGAATCTTCTGTTTCTTTAAATTTTCTGTACCATCGTTAGTTTAACTAATCTTTTTTACTGTTTGACTCTTTCATTTTTTTTATTATGAGAAACTCCTTAGGAGAAATTTAAAAGTGCATTTCATTTCTCTATCATTTTTATACTTTTAAGTGTCCATAGGAGTTTAAAAAGAAGACCAGTGCTAAAATGTTTACGATTCTAAAGCGATTAAAAGAACGGGCCCTTCAAATGATCCTTTTCTCCTCAAAGAAATGAAAGGAAATCTCATGTCATGCCTGGTAGACCCAGGTAATCTGCAAAGCGGCCTTCAAAAATATATATTTCAATGAATCATTAATATCCTGACTTCCACAGATTGCAGGGAGGTTGCTAGCATATTTATTCTCTAGTTATAATCTATTCTACCTATGAAAATAATGACATACATATTTTAGGTCATTAATAGTACCTGGCTAGTGATGATCATTCAATTGTACTTACAGGGGAAAAATGCCGTTTAGAATTTACGTTACTACACTAACATATTACCTTTAACAATATTTTATTTTGCAATGAGTAGATAATTAAAATTAGAACTGATATTTTAAAAAAATGCATGTCATCTTAATTCCAATGCCGTGTCTCTTCTAATAGTATAAAAGATACTGATTTTATCACCTAGTAATTACATCCCTGTCCATAAATTTAGTATTTTACTTTAACAAATCTCTAAGATTTATTTTTAAAATCTATAATTATTTTTTATTACAGACTGCTTACAATACAAATATTCTTTGACATATTTAAAGATTTTACAGGTATTAGTGTAGTAGAAGTGACATGTTTAAGCATGTTCTTAAAGTAGTAAGATTTAAATTCTTTACATGATATTTCATTTTCAGTGGGTCAGAGTTTTAGCTTTAAATTAAATACATAGTTTACCTCTTTCAACGTCTTTGTACTCTTTCTATGTATGTAAAATATTATAATGAGAGTACTTATGATTAATCAGTATTTCAGATATTTTTATATTTCCCAAACATTCTTAGCTCATCTAAACAACTGTGAATGTTAATTTTTAGGAGGATGCAGAAAATTATAAATTATCACTATCTCAGGAATTGCACATTTTGAGGGAAATAATGTTCCAATAAAACCTACAGACTTAATACAGATAGATTGGCTCTGTTCCGAAATATAACACAAAATGTTTCAAGTTTATAGGTTTATATCAACTTAGAATAGAAAGAAGAAATGAGATTTTTTAAAAAAAGGATCCTAATTAAGTTCAATAAAACTCAGTTGAGCATGTACTGGGTATGAGATATTTTACATACGACCTTGCACATAGATGTTATTATCTTCATGTTGTGAAAGTTAATGAAGTTGACTCTAAAAGAGGCTAAGTCACTTTTTCAAGTTAAGTGAGATAAGCAATGTGGATGTAGTTCAAACATATATTTGTTTGACTCCAAACTGTAGAAGTTTCCCAGGTTATACTAAAAGTACTTTTTAGTAGAAATTTAAATTTGAGACTTAACATACTAAAAACCAAACTTCCTCATTTATTTTTCCAGTATAGATAATTTCTTTGAGTAGGGAAGGTTTTATTTTCTTTGACATATGTTGACAAATACATTATGACTTGAGCATTTTCTAGAATATGTATAGCTCAGAAAAGATAGTGAGTTCATTGGTCTATGAAACATGGGAAAACCATGTTAGAGATGAGTTTGAGTGGATTATAGTTCAAATGTCCATATCTATAACTCTGGAAATGAAATATGTTTAAATGTATAGAAATATACATTTTTGTACCACAACAAAAGAGTTGGTTTATGTGAAGTTTGAAAAAATATGGCATTTTTATGTTGCTCTGAAAGCTAAACATGACTTCAGAGTGATTGTTTCTATATGTATTGTTGAATTATAAAAGAACTAATTCTACTGAATGAAGCAACAATTACAAAATAGCATTAAATAAAATAGTGACTATGTTGCTGGCTTGTGAATTTATGAGGAAAAAATTAAGAGGAGAAGGCGGAAGTTTGTGAGTTACTTTTTGTTCCATACGTTCAAACCTGCAAAATACATATTTGAAACATCTCTCTGTTCTATATGAAGTACTTTATTTAAAAGGAAACCACATTTATTACGGAAAGAGTTTGATAATTATGCAAATTCAGCCCTTGTAGTACAACAATCTCACCACAGATGTATGACAGGTTTAATTAAATTTCAAGTAAGCAACTATTTCTTAAGGTTCCTTTGGTGCCTAAAATATTCTCCAGAGTATTGAAGAACTGTCGGAAGATTTCACAAATTTTTGGAAGAAAAGGATATTTAACATACTAAGGACCGAATCTCCTCATTGACTTCAGTAAGACAGATAATCTTTTTGGCTAGGGAAGGTTTTATTTTCTTTGAAATATAAGATGGTTTGGGTCACCAGCTTACTAAACATTAAGGTCGTTAGGAGTAAATTCTTTGAGATTCTTATTTATATCATAACATATATGCTTAAATTTATATAAATAAATTCTTCTAAAGCTATTAAGAAAAACTACCTCTGTTTACCAGCTCTATTTGCTTTAAAAATACTTTAATATATTAAAGAAAGATTTGTTTTTGACTTTCTATTATATTTTTATGGAAAATAGTTCAGATATAAAGAGGTTTATAGTTTATCATGAAGTTCTTGGATGTCAAGACAAAATTAATTTCCTCAATATTACTAGCACCTCTGCTGTTGAAGAGGGTGTTAAATCATGTTCATGAAATTTCTCATTTATGTCTCTATATAGTCGTCATATTCTGCATCCATAAATGTGGACCCAATGCAACATATGTTGATATAAATTGTAATTGTTTTTATATTTTTTCATCACTCAAATATAATAATTGCAAAATAAAACATACCATATTCTTTATTTACTTTCTTTGTAATGTCCAAAGAGCTGATGTTATTAGTATTTCAGTAAATTGAGACTAATAAGTAGTCACAGGACATTGATGAAAAGTATCAATTTGAAAAACATGCATTTGAATTATATCTTCTTGGTGACATTGAATTAGTGTTTAGTTTTGAGTTTTAAATATCAAGCAATTCACATTATTTCTCTTTGCCTCTATAATTATTTCCCAGCCTCAAATTATGGTAAAAATAACTGATTGAGTGCCATTGTAATCTAAAAGAAACAATAAGTCAAATGTTCAACAGACTGAGCTATCATAATTAAAAGGCTATTTTTTTCTGCTTTAGGCTAAAGTGCTGATTCTGCTAAATAACCACTTAGAATTAAAATCTGGCATTAAATTACATTAGTAATGCAGTTTTCATTGAGTACTTCCATTTTTTTTCAAAAGAATTATTTTCAATGTATTATTATTCAGGTTAGAAAAGACTGAAACCAGACATTGTCAATCAAGATCAAGTGTAAATTTATATTTTATCTTGGAAAATAGTTTCTTCCTTATCCAAAGGTATAATTTTCATAGTGCAGTACTAAATCATGTGAACAAATGGAAGGTTGCTTGAAAATACAGGTATTTAGGATGAGCACTGTAGCTCGTTGGTTAGAGCACTGGCCCTGCTGAATCTCACCCAGGACTGCTTAACCAAAAAAAAAAAAAAAAAATGTATAGATATATCACTAATATACCTGTCAACGCATAAGTTAGTTTATAGCACAGCTTGGAGGATCTTGTTATTTTTGGTGGTTTTTAATGAAGTAAGAGCAGCAGAAGGGATAAAAATAGATTAAATAAACATATCAAAGGATATTTGGAGGCTAGCTTCATTTATAAGATGATTGTAATTTTTAATGTTAATAGGATACTTTATAAGAGTGGAAAATTTTAAGACAATTTCCTCAGATTTGCTGTTAATTACTTGGGGTTTAGATTAACCTAGATGAAGGACTATCCTATTCTCATGATGCTCTCAAGTCAGTTAAATGTGTCATAAAACTAGACAACCAAAAAGTTCAGTAAATAAAGCTGCTAGGCAAGCCAAAAGCTACATAACTGGCCAGGGACTTTCTGTGTGTCTCTTATACCTCATTCAAATTTGGGTGCACTGGCATCCTACCATGTCTTCTGGACTCAAGTTGATACCGACTACATGTTCGTTTTCATTCCTACTAGAGAAATAAGAAAGGTCCTGGTTGATAAAATCAACAAAGAGACTATAAAACAGAGCTCCTAAATCAAGTAATTGCCTGGCCTCAGAATCTAGAGGTAATTGGAAATGTGATTCCACAATGTCATCTCTAGCTAAAAAAAGAGAATTTAAAGGACAATAGTCTATATTCAAGAGAAAACAATAATGAAGTCATAAGCACACTTTGATATTTCTCTGCAGTACTTTATAAATTTCAACCAGTAGGTTTGTTCAATGACAACATCTTTTTAAGGTATGTTGTTATATAGTTTGACTAATTTTCTTATAATTAGCCCTATACATAAAAGCTGCTATTTTTAAACCTAATTATAAATGGAAATTTGTCAATTTGACTAAAGAGTTAGGCTCTAAGTTTGACATTTAAGGAGCTTTGATTGCTGTTCCTGTAGCACATACAGCAATTGTTAAACAAAAACACTGTTTGCTTACTGAGTATGAGACACTCTGATAGGTAGTGACTAAGAAGATACATATTTGCAAGTATTCCACAAGTTCCAAGGAGACAGAAGGAAAAAGGCAAAGAGTATAACACATGTACCCAATAAGATATGATAATGATACGGAATTTCCCACTCAGGGCTGGACAAGGACCTCTCCCCTGCCCATTTTCTCGGCCTGCATGAGTTCAGAGATCAGTCTAGTCACAGATCCCCTCTCCAAGTACAAACAACTGGTAAAAACCAGCCTGACCAGTTGGGCCACCTCTCCAGGAGCAGGAAATACACACTGAACAAGAAGTTGACCCTCCCAGAGCATAGAACATACCCAAATGGGATCACAATCCTGCACAAAGGCGTTTTTAAAATTAACTTCTGCCTCCAAGTCCCTGGTGTCAAATGGTTGTGACATTCCATCTCCCCCAAACCCCTCTGCCCTCATGATAGGAAATGCAGTCTATAATCCCCAGACAGAGGTCCAAATGGGCTTTCCACTTGGGTACCCCTTGTGCTGCCAGAGGCAGAGGTTCTATTCCCCTCATTGGCTCTTCTATCTATCTTTCTATCAATCAATCAATCTATCTATCTATCAAATCTATCCTTTCAGTTACATTGTCCATGAGTATATTCTTTGAATTTTCAGGTCCAAAGACCCATCATAGATAGAGATTCGGGCTACAATAGGAGCTATAAAATGTGGATAGCGTTTTAAGGCTAGGATCATAATCCACAGAGGAAACAAAAATTATTCTCGAATTAAAACCAGAAAATAGAGATACATACGACACTTGAAAACTAATCATGTTACCATATCAGTCATGGTAATCTACATTATAAAAGCTTAGACATTGTTTGGTCAAAATTTCTTGTTTTTCAGGAGGGAGGAGGAAGAATATGGTGTTACAAGGTTAAGTGACACTAAACAGATTCATACCCACTTTAATATTTAATGAACTGTGTAAGAACTTCGTATTTATCATAAAAACTTAAACATTTTAGAGAGTCATATTAGGCTTCTACAAAATATGTAATCTCTTTGCAAAAGCAGTATTCTCAGTAGTGCTCTTTTAATCTGGTAAGTACGAAATGTTCAGCTATGTGCTCATGTGATATTTTTAAGATTCCGGAAGTATCAAGAGGCTAGGAGTATGTCTTCAGGGAACTATTAGGGGAAAGTCAGGCAATGTGTCCACAGCCCTTCAGCAAAGAACTTCTGGTTTCTGTACTATTATCTGTTATAAATGTCACTGTTCCAGAACTAAAATGTTTCCACTGTGAGAACACTACAGCGGTTCTATCTATACAAACATGTTCTTTTCCTTCCTGCTAATTCATCTTTCTCAGCAGCTCTTTCATTCAAAAGTCTATTGAGTACATTTGGTTTTGGCTCTTCCATCCAGGGGTGTCCAACCATACTGATTTTGTGAGGACAATTTTTGCTTACCTCCGCCATCAGGTGTCATGAAAAACATGTACTACACATAGACCTTTTGTTGTTGCTGCTAATCAGTTTTCATTAGTGTTTTGTGTATTTAAGATGTATGGCTCAAGACAAGTCCAATTCCTCCAATGTGCAGCAGAAGAAAAACAGTTTGGCACCCCTGATAACTTGTGAAAATTTTCAGGAAAATAATCCTCCCATCATTTGCATTAGAATTGTATTATATTTATGAAATAACATGGGAAGAAACATACGGAAATTTGTGTTCTGCTTTGTTCCCTGAGTATTCTAATTCCCCAGAAAAGTACCCGGCCCTTCGTTGACATTTAATCATTTTGGAGTCAATGTTGGGTCTTTTTTGATATAAGTTTTTCGCATGCATAAACACAGAAAATCTCTTCATTTACTAAAGGAAAGTTTATGTCTTTAATTATAATTGTACAAAAGATCTTCAAGCTTCAGTCTCTAGGTAGCCTGCAATTTTTATTGCTACCATAATTGCATCTTTTCAAATTACATTATATGAATGTTTGCTGTTAGTTTATAAGGTCATAATTGATAAACTGTCTTGTTAATTGTATTTGTAGTTGTTCAGTGTTTTCCTGTATAGAAATTTTATTATCTATAAAGAATGATAAACTTGTTTCTTTCCTTATAACCCCTACACATATTCTTTCCTTAACTTCTCTTACTGACTTAGCTAAAGCTTTTAAAAGGTGATGGCTTATTTTTTTCATTTCCCCCAGTATGCTTCTGTCATAAGAAATATATTTTTAGAAAGTTAAGCAAATATCTTTCTATTTTTAATTTCCAAAGAGTTCCATTTACTTTGCTTGTTTGAAGTGTGGAAGAATGTTACCTTTTATTCAATTTTTTCCTCCTAATGTCTATTCTTTACATAAGAAGCTAAAGTGATCTTGTTAAAATATAAATTAATTCATGACGGTAAATCTTCAAACAGCTCCCAGTGCCCCTTTTCTTATCATACTCAGAATAAAACCCAAAGTGTTTCTGCAGATGCCAAGATCCTATTGCATAAAGTTTCCTCTGTAACCCCTTGATCTTTCTCTGCTCTCACTCTAGCTGAGCCACACTTGCTCCTCTGCTCTCCCTCTCTGTACCAAAGCTTTTCCTCATCAGATCCTTTGCACATAGATACTCCTTCCCAAATACCTACATTTTTAGCGACATGCTTTTTATTCTGGTATCTTCTCATATATATCACTCTGAGAGACTTTCCTTGCTAGGCATTTGTTTTATATATATTACATACACATATTAACTTATTTTATTTTTAAAGGATATAAAATTTATACCTGAAAATAAAGATTTCTATCATAGCATTGAGATTATTCATTATCACACACTCAGAGACAGCAAAGCCTAAAATACTGTAGATGTAAGAGGGAAACCTGAGTTTATAGACTCATTAAAGATCACACAGCAACTTTTATCATTCACTAGTGGAGAGAAGCAAACCTGTTTTAGAATCAATTGACAAAGACTCGTTATACATAACATAAAACCAAAAACTATCCCATTGCATTTTGTGCCCTCCGGAAAAGAAATGTGATTTTGAATGTGGCGGCTTCCTTTGATGCAAATGCCAGAGAAGGACTCAGGTGAGCGCTGGCTGTCACCCACACTGGCAGGACCCAAGAGATGACATCTTCAGTCGGGAAGAGGGAACATCATCATGCTCTAAGAGAAGTATTCAAAGGAAGGCAAATGTTCATTTAGTCACCCAGGTCAGGCTCTCAAATAATTCAGCATGAATATCTTAACCTCATACATAATGTAATAACTGTATACAAAGAAATGTTTCAGTCATTATCAATAAATCCTTCTTCCCTTGGCCCCTTCATAAAGTCACATGTTTTTAACTTGAACATTGTATTGTTAAACATCGATTGGTGTGGAATCTGTCTCATACCTATAGTCAATACTTTAGTCCTCAAAGTTAACAAAAGTAATATAAAAATAAATTTAATGAACTCTGATGTGCTGTCTTTAGTCTGTCTATTCTATATATACAAAACATGTATATTAATGACTGATTATAGACATGACTGATATTAATTATAAAGAAGTATAATATCTCAGGAAAAAATTTAACTTTCAATAACTAACACAAATATCTCAAATAAGAGTAAATGGCTTTTATGGTTCACTTTCCCTACAAGACAATTATTAAAACTTTACAACATGCTAAAGTCAGTGAAACTTAAGATAGGAAACATAACAAAAAAGGAATATTGGAATTTGAGAAGCAAAGACATAGAAACTAAGTTACCTGGGAGCAATATCATAAATTTATGTTCAACTCTGCCTGACAGAGAGACCAAGTCTCCCTACTGTAAAACATCCACTGTGTGAACAAGGCTGAGAAAGGTGGCTGCCTTCTTACTCAAGAACATATACTGGGGAACATACATGGTCACTACAAAAGTTTCAAGACAGACTGTGTCATGCTCCATTATTTCACCTCCAAGAAACACAGTTGAACACGTCCTTTCTGATTTCCCTGTGAATATTTCAACTTGCTCGGTTCGTCAGTGTTGCTGGCAGATTCTTTTGTTTCCACTCATGCAGTTTTTACTTTTCCTAATTTTTGAGTATCTCAAACTTTTGTAAATATACACAAAACATTATTTATATTTATATATATCTTTGAAAGAAATTATTTCTTATTATTTAATATAACAGCATAAACCATCTATCATTTGTTCTTACAAATTGATTGGCATACTCTGGGATCTTATAGGCAAAAAAAAAAACTAAAGAATTTACAGCAAAAACATAAAACTAGCAAAAAGGGGCCTATCTTATGTAACAATCCAAACAATGGTTAGGCCTCTAAACCATCTTACAGGAGTCCTCAAACTGCAGCCCGCAGGCCACAAGCAGCCCGTCTAGGGTCTAGGACATTTGTCTGACCCGCCAGGTGTTTTTGCCACCGCTGTGGCCCTCTATGCTTTCTAGTAAAGGTTTTTAAATTTTAGTTTATAGTGCTATATTTACACCTCTGATCCATTTTAACTTGATTTTTGGGTATGGCATGAGGTAGGAGTTCAGCATTCTTATTTAGTGTGCAACTATCTCTATGTTCCAGTAGTTATTATTGAAAAGACTATTCATTCTCTATTGAATTTTATTGGCATTCTTTTCAAAAGTTAGTTGGAAAAAATCAGTTATCTTTCATTGATTTATATTTCTATCCAGTACCACACTTTCTTGATTACTGAAATTTGCAGTAACATTCAAAAACTATAAGTTCTCTTATCTTTATTCTTCTTTCTCAGGAGTGATCTGACAGTTCCGTGTTTCCTGCATTACCGTATTTACTTTTAGATTAGCTCAGGTCCTCTGAGTATTTGCGTAATCCTGGATATGTGAACACCTCTGTGCATGTGTATAATGTTCAATATTTCCAGGAACTTGTCAAAGCTTTTCAAGGCTACCTACGGGCAGTTATTCTCCACTTTTTCCATTTTAATCTCTTTAGTTAGCATTTTGTTATATTTAACTGGTAGTGCTACCTGAGAAACCTTCAATATTAAAAAAATGCTGCTGAGCGGTTTTGACAAATGTGTTGCATATGGGTTCTTAGCACAGAGTCTAAGTTGGATCAAATACAGACAAACCCTAATAGTGGTTTTTCTCAGCAAGCTTCTAATTGATCAAATAGTGGTAATTCCCTGGGATGTGACGCTGTAAGATCTCCAAACACCTAGTGTCCCTTCTTGTGGTGGCTGATATACTACTGCCTCTCAAAACTATGACAGTTATGAGCCTGTTGGTTTTCAAGAACACTAAAGAGCTATGGAGAGGGTAATGGGATTTGGTCATGTTGAGAGAGTCATAAAACTCAATATTTTCTACTAAGATTCAGTTATCATTATTGGATAAATCTTCCTTCAGTTGTTGCAAACATTTAGTCACTTCCCAGACTTCTGAAAAAGTTTTTGTTGACAGTTGTTTTTGCTTTTTTTTTATGATTTAATCTCACTCTGTTGCCCCAGGCTAGAATGCCAGGGCATCACTGTTCACAGAAACCTCAAATTCCCAGGCTCAAGTAATCCTCTTGCCTCAGCCTCCTGAGTAACTGGGACTACAGGCACCCGCCACAATACCTGGCTAGCTTGTTACTGTATTTTTAGCAGAGACGACAGGGTCTTTTCTCTTGCTTAGGCTTATCTCAAACAATCCACCTGCCTTGGCCTGCCAGAGAGCCACCATGCCCAGCCTTTGTTAATGTTCTTGTTGTTGTTATGGGAAATCAGATTTTGGGAAGTCCCCACTTTGCCATTTCAGAAGGGCTCCCATTATGGTATGTACTTGCCATTATGTCTTTCTGTTTCTTTCTTATGAGAGCCTCTTTGGTCAATGGGTTCTAGGTTTGAATTCCTACTCCATTTCATAAACAGGGCAAGAAATCAACGTATTTTATCTGGATAGGTAGCACCAACCTTTGTCATATATTCTTGCTTTATTTGCGTTGTTACACAGCAATAAGCTTTTGCATGCCTATATATCCTGCCATTAGGGGAATTGTATCCTATTAACTATCTTTGTGGCTTCATCAATGTCAGGCCATTCTGACCTTATCAGTAATTATGCTAATAGCACTCAGCATGCTCTGACAGTTAAGTTCTGCCATCTGCCTTCTGTGTTTGGGATCCTGTTAACCTCATTACTACCAAAGACAACAGTTCTATATAATATCTCTCCCTGTAAACCCCGGACTATACAAGACAGCCAACAACGAGATTCCTAATGAGGCTGCAGCCCTTTACCCCAGTGTACGTTCATTTCATAGGTAAGTTCAAAGTCTTCTGGGCTCTCTCATGGCACATAGCTAGCAGATGCACTTTCCAGCCTGACAAAATATGCTCCCTTTAGCAGCTTCACTTATCTGACTCTTTTGATCCTTTTTTCCCCACAATTTACTACAGCAGTTCTTACAATTATTTTTTACACAAAATTACTAATGTGAGGTTCACCATTTTTCCAAATTCTTATGAAATGTGCTGTTATTATGTTTGCACCATCACCGGGATCCATGGGAACAACCTTGCGTAAAATGTCTTTATTTCTCTAAAACAACTCCTGGAGATGGATTCATCTGAGAGTTCTTGCATAACAAATATCTGCACCTAGAAAAATTAATGCTCAGTCTTTGGGTGTGGAACAGGGGAGTTGTGTGTTATATCACAGTACTTGCTACATCTGCCTGCAGAATTAATTTGATTATCAGCCTTCATTAATATTTTAAGTAGCATACAGATTAAGTTCAAGACCAATAATTGGAACTGTTTGCTTTAACCACATTCCAATTTAAAAGGAATTATTATGCCACCCATGATGTTGGTTCCATTAAAATAATATTGCAACAGTAAGGGATAGGTTACTGGATTATAAGGAGCCACACCTAAATCTAAGCAAGGAGAATAATGGCCACCCATAGATCTCAGCACTTCAATCAAGTGTAGTACCTGGGAGAAAAGAATCTTAGACATGTTTACTCTTCAGAGAATTGAGCATGTGTTATAGTATACATAGGGTTAAGATAGTGAAGAAACGGGCTTAATGTTATTGACTTATCTATCCAACAAACATAAAATTTATTACTGCAATAATAATGAGTATTGTGAATGAGTGGGACAGAAATCCTTGAGAGGACATACTAGAAAGGTATTACCTACCTTCAAAGTCAGATGATAAATCCCTGAGGAATTTTAAAATTGACTTGAAATCTGTGGCATCTGAGATTCTTGCTACATTAAAATAGCAAGAATTATCATGCCATTAAGGAAAAGAGAAGAGAGGGCAGCTCCTATGGCTCAGTGAGTAGGGTGCCGGCCCCATATACGGAGGGTGGTGGGTTCAAACATAGCCCTGGCCAAAACTGCAAAAAAAAAAGAGTACATGCAAAAGTCCAGAGATGCAAAGAAGGAGCACATGTTAAACACTGAGAGGTCTATAAGTTTGGAAAGGAAGATAAAGGCTTAGGAGGTGACATGATAATGAATCAGAGCTAATGATAGGAACAGACAGTCGGGGGTAGTGGAGGCACTGTGTTAGACTCTGGCTGTTGAGTGACACTATTTTATCTTCAGAAGGATCAAATTTGGTTGCCTTGAAAAGAAGAAATTAGAACTCAGAGAAGATACTAGATAGAAAACTGTTTGGTGGGCTATTGTGCAGGTCCAAGTAATCATGATAAAGTTGGCTTTTATCATGACAATAAAAATGAAATGACACTGAAGTATTCAAGAATTACTTTAAACAGTGAAATCTATAGGACCAAGATAAATACTAAACATGACAACACAGGAGAGAAAATACTAGTCACTGGGTGATGTAGATGGTGATTGTCTTAGTCTGTTCAGGTGCTATAACAAAGGACCCTAGATTTAATGACGTATAAGCAGCACAAATTTATTTCTCACAGTTTTGCAAATTAGAAATTATAAGATCAGGAGCTGACAGATTCAATGTTTGGTCGGGGTTCACTTTCTGGTTCATAGATGGTGGTTTTTTCTCTGTATGATAGAAAGGGTGAGGAGGTGAGGGGGCTCTCTCTTGGGACTCTTTGATAAGGGGACTAATCCCATGTTGACAGCTCTGTCTGCATGACCTAATCTTCTACCAAGAGCCCCAACTCTTAATACTACTACTTTGGGGAAAAATTTTTTGCATAAGAGTTTTAAGAGAATATAAACACCTAGACCGTGGCAGTGATGCCACACACTGAGACTGAAATAGTAGGAAAATCAAGTACCCTGGACAAGGACAGCATAAATGAACACATGAATATTTAATGAAAGAAAAATGGAAAAATAACATATTTTAATATAGAAACATATTTAATTTAGGGGACCCCAAGACATGCAAAAGAAATTTTCAACACTACAATCTGATACCAGATCTGCAGTTCAGAAGGAAGGCTACCGCTGGAGGTACAGATTTTTAGCCATTTATGTATATTTTGGGGTATAATTATGGATAAGACTGCCTGGGAAAGGAAAGGAAAGTGAAGAAAGAAGTGGGCTGAGCATCAAAATTCATGGTGTTTTAACATCTAATAGCTGGAATAGGAAAGATAAACCCACAAGAAGCACAGAAAATGTATTGACCAGAAATAGGAGGAAAATCAAGATAGGGTAGAGTGACTTTTGTCAAGGAAGGAAATTTTATCAACACAGGAGAGAGTGGTCTAGGAATTCAAATTCTGCTAAGATGTCAAGATAGATTAAAAATTGAAAAGAAGTTTTTGTTTTGTTTTGATTTGGCAAAAGGAAAGCTGTATGTGACCATAGCAAGCACTATTGTGGTAGAATGACTTGACTGGGTCAAGCTGAAGAAACAGCAAAAAAAAAAGATCTTTGTAGGAAACATCTTTTTTTTTTTTTCAGAAATCTACATGTGTAAGAGATGAGAGATAAAGAGTAGTGACTGGGTAGCTGGTTGATGATAGTCAAGAAAAGAGATTTTAATGTGTGTGTTTATGGAGTGTGTGTGTGTGAGAGAGAGAGAGAGAGAGAGAGAGAGAGAGAGAGAGAGAGAGAGAGATAGGTGAAGTTTAGAAGGCAAGGGCCATTTATTGTTTTGGTTTACTCAGTAAAACTTTTTTTCCTTTTTATGGAAATATCATCCTGTCTTTATGCAGAATAGCCCACACCCCTGTCATGTGTTTCCAAGGGTGCCAGCTAATCAAAGCATCCTAATCCATCACCGTATTGATCCAGCCAGAGTGTCTTTCTTGGGATTTTATATATGTGTATTTTGGGAGGGAGTTTTTTATTTCTCTGAGTTGTTTTGATGGACGAATGCAAGCCTGGCCACAGGGACTCCTGTTAGCTTCACAAAGACACAAACAAGTGGGTGATTGGGATGTGAAATTCACCTTAAATGTCGCTTACTAAGACATGTACCCTGACACATGGCTGCTTCCACCACATACAGCCACATGCTTTTCTCTGGGGAGTTGAGCTAATATGGCAGAGTCTACTTTAAATGGGGTGAGTTTTGATGACAGTTACACAAAATTTCCAGTTTTACACAAAAATGCCATATTCTAGTGGTTGCCTTGCCTAGAGCTATCTCTGGCTATTTCCCAGAAATTAATTTATAGGGAAATCTATATATATAATGTTTTGTATCGAGTATACATAGATTGAGAAGATGCGTGTTAGAACACAGGTGCAAGGGAAGTTTACAAGCATACATGGAAACAAACACACAGAGAGAAAGAGAAAGAGAGATTTATATTTTCTATCCTTCTTAGCTATGAGATCCAGACTATACCTGTAGTCAGGTATAGTCCTAGTTATGGCAATAAATTTCCTTCTTAAATTCTCTCATATTAGACCATAGTTGAATGTCCAATTTTAGTTAGGATTTTGGAAAAAAAACAAAAGAAAGAAAAGGTTGCCATGTCCTTCTTGACCCATCCATGAAAGTCACTTCCTAAATGGCTTGAGATAAAAGTATATGGAATCAATGTCAAAATTACTGAATCCTCACCTAGGTTTAACCTAGAAATATAATTTTTCATTTCTCTAGTGTCTAAAGTTTCCCTTTATGCCACGCTGACTACAGGCTTCTTCTTTTGTTCTCCTGTTAAAGGGAAAACCTCTAATTGTCTCTTAGTTATCTATTTTCTATAGTTCTTTTTAGCCATGATCGTGATGGCAGTTTATTTACATGGCCCAATTCTCTTTAATTCACAACTGAAGTTACTTCAAGCTCCTTTTGAAAATCAAATCTTTTTCAATCTCTAGATTCAATTTTGTCAGCACTGACGGAGAAATTTAAAGACTTGTGGTCAGCAGCTGTATTACCAAGCCTCAAGATTTCCTAGAGCAGTGGTTCTCAACCTTCCTAATGCTGTGACCCTTTAATACAGTTCTACATTTCCGTTGCTACTTCTTAACTGTAATTTTGCTACTGTTATGAACATAATGTAAATATCTGGTATGCAGGATGTATTTAGGTGACCCTTGTGAAAGGGTCATTCCACCCTCAGAGGGGTCGCAACCCACAGGTTGAGAATCACTGTCCTAGAGAACGGATTTTCTCTGACCTGTCCTCCAATTCTAGTAACTCCATTGATTTTTATTTTTTTTGGTTGTTGTTGTTGTTATTGTTGTTGTTTGTTTTTTATTACAAAGAACTTTGTATCTATCACCATTTCAATAAGCATGTCTACTAAGATCTGAGGAGGATTTTTTATTTTTTCCAAACTGTGTCCTCTGGTTCCCACAAAGTGAGACATTCCAAACTCCTAGTCTCTGGTCTATTACTACATGCATTGCTTTCTAGAAGAAGTTGGAATACCTCTTGATAGGAAGCCTGAAGCCCAAATGAATCACATTTTTTTTTTCAGGTCTACTTTACTATGCTGTAAGTCTTAAATGGATCAATCCCTTATGTATAAAATCTTTAATTAGTCCTGTGATTAAATGGATAAGACTCTCTAATTTGGGGTTTCACTACTAAGGTGCCTATTATTGCCTTAACAACGAAACTTTGTTCTATCAGTGGCAAAGAAATCTGCTTCACTTTGTTCTTTTGTCTCACTTTATGCTAAACATAGCCAGAGGAAAATGAGGCATTTTAATGGGACATTCCAAATTCTAAACAAGTTTTCATCATAGTCCCTAAGTCTAAATGCTTTACTGCCAAGTTTATGCTCTTGTCTTGCCTTTAGTATTGTTCAGCACCCTATCTTCACCTTGCCTAGGTCCTGCTATCATAGTTAGGGGCTTTATGACACGTTCACAGAGCCTACCTCCTGTAGTTCTGCTCACATCCTCATGCTAACCTTTGAATCTTTGGCTGTTAATTAGTACTTTTTTTTTTTTTTTTAAGGGTGCTGCTGCCTTGCTGAATTCTTTCTTCCTTTGGAATATATGATTCAATATTCTTCTGCTTCTCTAGCAATTGTTGTTCAATCTCCTCATCTAGAATATCTTCTTCCATCCACCTTCCAAATATGTAACCTCCTCATTACTCAGTTCCAAGACTTCTCCTTTCCCTCTGTATTCTCTTAGATTATTTAAATGATATCTTTAAGAGCCTGGACAACAAGTCTGTGTCTCCAGAGCTGATGACTTCTTTGAGTTGTGTATCATATGAATATCTTTCAAATTTACGTCTACAACAGAATGTTTTCAAGAATTTTCAACTTAATATGCTAAAAACCAAATTCTTGGTATTCTTTCACACAGATTGTTTCTCCATTTGTTTTCTTCATCCATTCAAATATTATTACATTCTCCTTTAGAAGAAGTTTAGGGGTCAATTTTGGTACTTTCTTCCCCTTTAAATCTTAATTATATCCATCTTCAAATCCCATCACTTGTCTCATCTCATTTCTCAAATTCAGTCACTTGTTTCCACTGCTATAGCTGTAGCGATCAAGGTATCTTTCTATCACTGAAACACTAATACAACCTTCAGACTGTCCTGCATTGACAACATGTTTTTGAATTCATTTCAATAACTTTGCATTGCCCTTATAATAATAGCTAAACTTTTAAACATGGCTTACAAAGTACTATATAACCAGTCTACCATATCTATCTTCTATTTCATTTTGAATCAATTTCATTGTTCAAAAAGCATTGTACTTTCAGTTTCAAGAAAAAAAAAGCCAAGTTCTTTCTTGGGACTTATGATTTTATTTATAGTTCAGTCTTCTTATAACTACTTCTCTCAAATATTCATATGTCTGGCTACTTTTTATCCTCAGGTCTCATTTAAAATGTCAGCTCCTCAGAGAAAATTTCCTATAGTATTTATCTTAAAAAGATGCTCCACAGCATTGGGGCCCTTTATTTTCTTTCATTATTATTATCACAGTTTCTAATGACCAAGTTTCATTTGTTTATTAGTTTTTATTCTTTATTTGTTGGATTGTAAACTCTGCAACCTTGAAATTGGATCTGCCTTGCTGATTACTCTCTACTCAGGTGCATCACGATGTCTGGTGTAAAGTAAGTTCTGAGAAATATTTTGTCGAAGGAATGACCAAATGCATTTAAAAATGAAAGCTATTTAATTGTCCTTGCATACACATTTATTTAGTATATGTTTTCTGTAGCTGGAGAGCCTTCCAAAATGAACATTTACAGAAACAGAGAACCATATTTTTATGCTAAGTTTGATAAAGAAGTACATAGTTGTGGAGAAGAATGATTGGACAATGGAATGTGATCTAAGGGAACTTAGAAAAACCTATTAGTTTAGATTTTTCTCTGTGCCCCTGTCTTCAGAAATAAAGATGTTTCTTTCCTCTAGGTATAGGGAGGCGCCTCTAACATGAAGAGTTTGTGACCAGCTTCAGGGAAGAAGGGTAGAATAAGGTCAGAGAATGACCTTCCAGCTTCTGCTATTTTCTCAAATGCCAAGGTACCATATTTTTGGGATAATTGGTCCTGAACTCTACCAGGAGATAAATGAAAGAAAAAAAAACAGCATCATCCGAGGAAGATAAACACAGGTGAACTTGAACTTTCACTGATACACTCCTTGCTTTTTGTCCTGATTTTAACTGTATCTTCTTTCCTATGAGAAACTTATTCCATGTTTCTCCAAAATATAATTCTTTGAATAAAAAATAAAAGTTATTTATGAGTAATATACTAATCATGATTATATTCCTAAAATAGTGTCTCTCATTTATGAACATTTCATTCCAAAAAGAATCCTTAAAAGTGTTTTTTTCCCTAATAATAGAATCAAAGGAAGTTTTCTGCAAAATTAATTTAAATTTGTTTTTCAAGCGTTCTGTTCATTTAATGAGAAAAACCCTTGTGATTTGAACATTCAAATCCCTCCTGATTTTTTTAATAAGGTTATTTGATTCAACAGGACTTCAAAGGGAAGTGGGTAAAGATGCAAATTAATTTAATAGATAAGCCACCAAAGGGCTGATTAGTAGCCATTTATCGACTCTTCCTTAGCTGATTGCAAAATAGGTCCAATAACCGGGGGTTAACTGGAAGCATTGAGACAACAGGTTTATTTTGCCAGACTCTTGAGAATGAAAAGAGAGGATAAATGGTCACATTTATCTTAATATAGTTATTTTGAATAGCGTGTTAGTAATTAAGCCATTGTGTCCTAAAAATACAAGCATAGAAGAAATGCTAAAGTACTGTTAATCAAATATGCATCCCAGAAACTGGCAGCAGTTCTTTTGATGAGCTATTGTGGGTACTATAAAAGGCAGAAGGCATCCTCTTGATATTGTTGAATTTAATTGCCTTTTACAAAAGGTAATTGTTCTCCATCATTCTGCATGAAATTAAGATTTGATTTCATAATTTAAATTTACAAAAAAAACCCCATGGATTGTATATGTATGCAAAACATACGCATACCTTCAGATCATATTTAAACAAAAGAGATCTCTGTAAATATTATAATAAAAGTTCAGATTATAAATGTTTAATTTCAAATAGCTGTCAATTGGCTGTTTGATATGTATTTGAAAATTTGATAGCAGTATATTTTTGAATTGTGAATTGTTATGAATATAATGTTGGCATACTAATTTTAGTGTATACTGTTTTCTGTTGACTATAAAGGAACGTTTTAAGGAGGGTACCTTTTGTTTTTCAAAAAAACAGTTTCTTAAGCCTTTCTTCTAAATGTTTTAAAGTATTATTAAGTTACTCCCTACCTTATGATTTAAATTTATTAAAAATACATAATATTCAACATATACACATTTGTGAATATAATTCACCATATAAATAGATGCAAAAACAAGGACCATATGATTCTTTCAATGCAGAAAAAGCATTTGACGAAATGCAGCACCCTTTCCTGATAAGAATACTCAACAAAATCAGTATAGATCAAACACACATTCCTCACAATGATTAAGGCTAAATATGACAAACCTATAGTCGATATCATATTGAATGGGGAAAAATGGAAAGCATTCCACGTAGAACTAGAACCAGAGAAGATTGCTCACTTCCCCACTTTCACTTAACATAGTGCTGGAAGTTCTCAGCACAGCATTTAGGCAACAGAAGAAAATTAAGGGGATCCAAATGGGGAAAGAAGAGATCAAACTATTGTTCTTACTGATCACAAGATCTTATACCTAGAAGTTCACAAAGAAGTTATTTCAACTTCTCTTGGAAAACAACAAGAGGTCCTGGAATTGATAAATAAATTAAGTGAAGTCTCAAATTACAAAATTAGTGTATGTATATAAGTAGCTTTTATATACACTAATAGCGGCCAAGCTAAGGATCAAATCAAAGATGCAGCATCTTTCACAGTAGCAACAAAGAAAACAAAATCCTGGGAATGTACTTAACAAAGGATATATAAGACCTCCATAGAGAGAATTATGAATCACTGGGGAAAGAATAGATTCAATGCTATTTTCATTAACATACTAATGCCATTTGTTTTCAAATCTAGAAAAAAATAGTTCTGTGCTTCATATGTAACCAGAAAAGACCATGAATAACCAATACAACATTACATAAGAATAAAGTTTCGTCACAAGAATAAAGTGGAGTTACTTTACTGAACTCCAAGCAATGCTACAAAGCCATAATAACCAAAGCAGCATGGTGCTAGCACAAAGATAGAGATATAGATCTGTGGATCAGAACAGAGAATCCAGAGATGAAACCAGCCTCATATTCACATCTGATTCTTGATAAAACAGATTAAAACATACATTAGGGGAAAGAATCCCTATTCAATAAATAGTGCTGGGAACACTGGATAGACACACATAAAAGACAGAAACAAGATCTGCAACTTCTCACTGCTCACAGAAATTAATTCACAATGTATAAACCTAGGGCAGGGAACTGTAAGAATCCCAGAACAAAGTGTTGGCAAAACTCTTCTAGATATTGGCCTAGGCAAAGAATTCATGAAGAAGACCCCAAAAGTAATCACAGGAACAACAAAAATAAACAAATAGCATTTGATAAAATTATAAAAAAAACTTCTTTACAGCCAAGGGCACCATCACAAGAGGAATAGAAAACAATATTTGCCTGATATACATCTGATAAAGGACTGACAACCAGAATCTACAAAGAACTCATGCAAATTGACAAGATTAAAAAATCTCATTAAAAAGGGGGCAAAAGACATGGACAGAAACTTCTCAAATGAAGACCATGAATTCATGAAAGAATGCTCAACATCTCTAATAATTAAGGAAATGCAAATCAAAACCACAATGAAATCTCAAGTATCACCTAACTCTAATGAGAATGGTTCATATTAACAAGTTCTAAAACAAAAGATGCTGGCAGGATGAGGATAGGAACCCTTACACACTGTTGGTGGGTCTGCAAACTTCTGTAGTAGTTCCTTCTATAGAAAGTTGTATGGGGATACTTCAAAGAACTTAAAGTAGACATGCCATTTGATGCAGAAATTTCCATTTTTGGGTATACACCCAAAGGAAAAATGTCATTTTATAAAAAGGACACTTGCACTTAGATGTTTATAGCAGCACAATTCAGAATCACAGAGACGTGGAAACAACCCAAGTGCTCACCAGTGCAGGAATAGGTTAATAAGATGTGGTATACGCATACCATGGAGTGCTACTCAGCCATAAAATGGCAATCTAGTATCTTTTGTGACAACCCAGGTAGACTTGGAAATCATTCTTCTAGGTGAAATATCACAAGAATGGAGAAACAAGCACATATACTCAATACTAAACTGGAACTGATAGATCAACATTAAACACACATAGAAAAGTCAATCTCAATGAAAATTAATGAAATTCACACCTAAAACAGATCTGTGAGTTTGCAGATTTAATTTTTCACAGTGTTCCATAGACTCTTTGTTTTTCTCATTTTTCTTCACTGATTTGGGTGATCAGTTTCTCTCATGCTTCCATTGTAATATCACTTAATTACACAGTGATACTAATCTTTTTTAATGTATATGCTTGTGATTGGAACAAAATTTACCCTGACACGCACTGTTGAGCATAGAAAACACAAACGAGCAAGGGAAATTTGAATTTGATAGAATTTGGCCATGTGTTGGCCTTACTCTCCATACTGTTCTTCCCTATCTGTATTCTCCATCTTTCTCTCCTACGGGGAGTAATAGGATTAACCATTGCTCACATATGTACCTCCTTCATTTATATTTTCTCAGCATCTCACCAGAAAACAAAAGCAAAAATACAAAAAATTGAACACTACCAATGTGTTAAACTTCTCTCTGCCTTCTTCCTTTACTTCCTCCTACCTCTACTATATCTGAGTTAAAAACTATTCCAAAGTTGGTAAATAATTCTTTGATATTCTTTTCTCATATCATCCATATATGTTTTCTTAAAGTACATGTTGTTCAATATTGCATAACTTTAGTTATATGTAAATACTAATGGATGGTAAATACTCTTTTGGTATTTGCTTCTTTCATCTACTGTTATAATGTAATGCAATTATTCAGTGTTGTAGCTATGGTGGAGTTCTTTTTCTGGTATTGTGTTTAAGAGTTTGCCCCCACTTTTCCTCTCCTCCCTGCATCCACATCATTGCTAAGACTTTATCATCAGGTATATTTCCCTATTACTTGAATTTTTTCTTGGACATCAGATTAGTTTCCAACTTGAATTTAACAAAATTTTAGAATACATAGTGTTAACCTTATAGAACTCTTAGGAGGTTGGTTAACTGATGATCTGTGGTAGGTAAAACTGTTGGGTAAAACAGTAGAATGTACCTAATGATCTTATAAAATTGGGCAAAATAATTTTTGAGCAGAATGGTTCAAGTTTGAGACAGCTTTCTTAAACCTACATTTGACAAGGTAAAAGGAAAATGATGAGCTGTTCAAGTTTGAGACAGCTTTCTTAAACCTACATTTGACAAGGTAAAAGGAAAATAATTTTATCAAATTATAAAATTTACAATGAAACAGAGGGAAGTATTAAAAAAGACCAGACTATGGTGGTTTGGAAAATAACACCATCTCTTGATCCTCTCCAGCTAGTATAAGATTCTGAAAGTTAGATAAACTGGTAGATAGAAATCAAATTAACAACATGAACCATTAACCTGGAAGCAAATACCAAATCACATCTACAGCCATCACCTCTTTTTGTTAAGAACACAAAAGAAATATGGTTACAACCTGTTATCACTTCAGTTGGACAAATGGACTCCCAGAAGAATTGAAAGCATGGTTCCACCAAAGTCCTGTGTGTTCAAAGTATTTCTAATTGAGTCTGTAGGGAGAGGCACATCTTAAAAAGAACTGTGTCTGTGGCTTTGGGCACGTTAACGTCATTAGAATCAAATATTTAGAAAGCCTATAGAGATTTTTAGGGAAAACCCTACTGGCAAAAGCAATGACAGCCTGAATTAAAAGAAAGTGTGACTCTGTGCATTTCCAGAAGACTTCTGAGTTTCCAACTTTCTGCAGGCAAAGAACAGGCTGTATAAAAAGCACATATTATAATGTCCCCTTAGAAATGGCAAAGGGAAAAAAATAGAAATGCCTTGGTTCCCTTTTAGGGAAACAGAGAAATAGTCAGGAAACACACCCCCAGAGAGTAGAAAGGGAGCCTCCTTGAGGAACTTTTGCTCTTGCCAAGTTAGATTACTTAGCAACATTTGCCCTGTGGGAATTCAGAATTCTGTGAGCAAAGATTGCCAACCTTTTCCCATTCTAAGTTTTTGAATGAGAGTGTTTATTGTGGTTACTGATTCTCTCAGTGTGACTGGTAATTGAATGTTGGGTGTTTGCAGAGCATATAATTGAACATGTTAGATCACAAGTTTTGGGGTCAAGAATAATTTTACTTCAGTTCGACCCAAGGGCCTAATGTGGATATTAAGATAATGATGTGAGAATTGAATGAGGCTTTCAAAGCTCTAAAATGAAGGTGAGTGCATTTCGCATGAAGAAGGGATGTAAATAAAGCCACTCCATCAAATTATTACCCTCATTCTTTACTCCTTCCGTGCCTGATTGCTTGGCATTACCTCTGAATGGGGAAGGTTGGGGATGTGTTTCCTGGCCTCTTGACTTTGGGTTTGGTTATGTGATTTGCTTCAGGACATTAGATATGGAGAGAATTGAAAGTGCCATTTACAAGCCTAGGTCTTAACAAAATTTCCCTTCCTTGCTTGTCTTCATGTACTTCTGCCATCATTAATATTGCTGCTGCTCCTTTAGGACGACTTGCAAAGTAGAATAGACCAGGACAGCTAGACAGGGAGTGAGACCAGTTCAGCCAAGCCCACACTAGGTCAGCCAACTCCTAGCCCACCCATGGATAAATAATCCTCCAGCTGATCTGTGATAAATAAATGCTTTTCTTGTATTCTACTGAGAAAGTTGTTTTGGGAAAGAGCTAACTGATGTTAATGCCACATTTTTTTTTTTTACCTTTTGCACAGTGTTGTGAGTTTAGATTATTTCCAGTTTTGGCATTTTTATCAAGGTCTGGATCTCAGCTCCAAATCTAAAATTCTATTCCTTGTTTTGTGATCCTGGTACCGGGACTTTGTAAACCACATTTTCGCTTTGCCAGCTGACTTTGATTAGATTCCATTACTATGGCTCATTGTAGAGAGACTACAAGGTTACAGTAGGAGGAACAGACTTGTTTTTTTCCTATTTCTTTCCACTTGTTCTTGTAAACTTCCTTAGAGTTCCTTTGATAATCATCTTAGCAAATATCTTCATCTCAGCAATAAAAATATCTTCCCAAAGCAATGGCAAAATTCATTTTGTAGCTTTGGCACAGCTCTAAAACTCAGCCTTGGCTCGACACCTGTAGCTTAGTGGCTAGAGCGCTGGCCACATACACTGGAGCTGGCAGGTTCGGGTTCCAGACAGGCTGGGGCCGGCCAAACAACAATAACAATTGCTGCCCAAAATAGCCGGGCATGGAGGCAGACACCCGTAGTCCCAGCTACTTGGGAGGCTGAGGCAAGAGAATGGCTTGAGCCCAAGAGTTTGAAGTTCCTGTGAGCTCTGACACCACGACACTCTACCAAGGATGACATAGTGAGACTCTGTCTAAATAAATAAAATAAAAGTCAGACTTATTGTGTCCCCTCAAGACCAAAACTTTGCTGTGCAGGAAAATTGGTTGATACTTCTAACATAATTTTCAAAAGTATACTAGAAACAAAATGCACAAAGACTATGGAGATTTTACTATCTATTAAAATCTTAACATTTGGATAAACTATTTTTTTGAAATAAAATCCATATTTTAGGAACTCAGAAACATTTATTTATATTTGAACAGATGATTAAGCTACCTGGCAGAGATGTTAACTTTCTTCAGTGACAAGAAATCTTACAGTAAAAAAGAAAAATATATCTACCTATGGCACTTGAACACTGAAAAAGTAAAATCAAGTCCATCTCTTATTGTTTTGATAAAGAAAGTTTAATCAGTTCCAGTGTTTATGCTCTGTAACTGGTGCTAATGTTGAGGCTTTCAAGAGTCACTTGATCTGTGGAACCCAGTCTTATCTTATCATTGTCTTGGACTGAGATCTCGTGTCCAGATATTCTCTATGCAGTATGCGCTCACGTCCTCCTTTTATACCTAATCCATCTTTGGGAAGCTTACCTTGTATCACGGCCTGTAGCTTACCATGCATACATGCCTTTCTTTCCTTACTGACAATTCTCTCCTCTATTCTTCTGGGGAACTCTGTGACAGAAATGTTTCAATTGAACAGAAAGTGTCAGCACAGCTTATATCAAATTTACAATTCTCTACTTAGCACAAATGGATATTCAGTTATCTTTTCACTTGTCGTGTGACATAAGTGCCTCATGATCTGAAGATTTCCCATTGCTGTCTCTTGACAGAGCTAAGATTCCTCTCAATGAGCAGCGTTGGATTTTGCCCTTGTTAGAAACCCGATAAACAAAATTCAGATTCGCTTCTAACAATTATACTTTATAGATTTTGAGTCAATCTAATGTTAACCGTGAACTACAAGTGTATTTGATTTGTCTCTTGGTTGGCATTAACTATATGATGACCACCTTCAATTTTTGAGTTTCTTTTTGTAAATTAAAATGTGACAAAATAATTTATTTTCTATTCTTTATGTATTTATTGGATGAATATTTAGACATAAGAGCTTCTGAATTAGATGAGAAAGAGTTAAAAACTAACATAGAATGTAATTAACGTAATTAAGCTTTGGGTCTAATCCATATAAATATGTAACACAAAAGACACTAGTTTTATTCAAATATGACATAGTTTTGTCATATATCCATAGACATTCTGCATGCAAAAGAGAAGCTTATGTTCCAGCTAACTTAGTATTTATGTAATATCCATGAGTATATACATATGCATGAAGATACTATGTACATATATTGCCTAAAGTCATATATATGATGACCTTTCTCACATGCATAGTCTTTAAATTTTTATAGTATCTTATACATTCAGTATTTAACTCTTGCCAAGTAGTTATACCATATTATAAAACACTCACTTTATAGATGAGAAAGTGGAACTACAATGGATGTAAGTCACTTTCTAGAAATGATTTAACCCCAAACCCATTCTTCTTGCTCTCCAAAATTTCATGATTTTTCATAGAAGTATTATTTGTCTGCAAAATTTCTTTCTTAGCCAAAATAAGATAAAGAAAATATGAAAAAATTAGCATGTTGTATGCTATTTATAAGTCTCTAAGAAAATTAAGGACTCAATCTGATATTTATATAGTGACAGATAACATCCTTTACAAAAGTGTAGTTAGTTGCTGTGATAATTACAATGGAAGAGGACACATTTTCAAGTAATTTTATCTGACTTGGAACTATGCTAGGAGGGGAGGTACAAATGTTGCACATTGCAATATTTTTTGGTTAATTGAGTTCAGATAACCCTAAGTTTATAAGTTATTGGCGGTATTCAAGAATGCCTTTGGTAGATATCATTCTTAACTAGAATGTACTATAAATGTCTATTCTTATGTGGGTTTTCTAACCTCAAGGTGAAGTATGTGAAGTATGGAATATTATAAAATGCTTCCTCTGAACTGAATAGAGTACCTTTAAATAAAATATAACATTAAATAAACCAATACTAATTAACCAATTACTTTAATAAAAAATATTGCTAGCTAAATAATCAGCAGATGAGCTTTTAGAAGAACATACAATTACTGTGAGCATAGTATAGTATCTGAATACACAGTACTTTCCTCTCAACTAAATTGTGTTCTTTGTCCATTCATTCTATAGTTTCTACCTCATGGACATACAGTTGGCATTTTATCAATATTAAATAAAAAACTTTACCTGAAAAGGTGATGTTGTAAAAAATCAAATTGTTCTCTGATGTATGTTTTGTACTAAATTCCTAATAATTAAGTTCATTTACCTTCATTGAAATCCAAAACATACTTTAAATAAACTTTAGAAAATAATTATTCAGATGCAACGCATATATATTAATAAAAATAAATAATCTGTATTTACACAATTTCCATTTGTTTATTCCTCTGATATTTTATTTTGATGATGACTTTACTTCAAGGTAGATTTGAATTTGGCAGAATAATTGTCTCCTTATACATGCTAGTGATTTTTAGAGTTTTATTTGAGTTCACCAAGACAGTGGAAAAAATATATATATGTGTGTGTTTTATGTATATATATATATTTCACATTTGAAGGAATATTTTAGATTCAAATCTACATTAATATCAAACATAGCCTATTTGTGAGTGGCTCATTTTGTTACTTTACCTATTTATTAAAGTCACTGATTAGGTACCAAACATATTATTAATAAAACATCTTCATATTCATTCCCAAAGAAGTTTCAAATCAGATGGATATTACTTCCAAAATTCATTTACTTCAATTAAAATACCACAGCCGAACATGAGATTCAACACCCCCTTTGCACTTAACTCTCATAGGCATTTTTAACACAAAGTGCACAAATTAATTTGGGCTCTAGAAATTGTACAATGTCTTTAATCACACTAGCTTCAATTAAGGTCATATCATTGCTAAAGCACAAATGTTGTGATTTTCAAAGAAACACTGGTGTAATCAAGATTAAAGATCCTAATCAATTATTAAAACCAATTCAACTGTTTTATCATTAGACAGAAAAAAGAGAGTGGAGGAGAAAATTAGGAATTAAATACTACATATATATATATATACATATATATATATATATAATTTTCTTTACTTATTTATTTGAAAGCGGTTACTACTTGAATCAACATACTTGCTAAAAACCTTACCCTTACCCTAACAGTTGCGTAATAAACACACACATGCATGGGGGCTATGCTACCTACTGACAACAGCTTAGTTTTCTCTTTGATTCGTCACAGTTCTCTAGTTAATTTCTACTACTCTATATTCTACATTGTTTACCCTACATTTTTTATTGGTTATAAAAATAATCATAAAATTTTGCTTATCTTATTGATGACAGAAAAACAAATAAGAACTTTTTGATACAGATTCTTTCACTTAGCATAGTCATTGTTAACATTGTTATATTTAAGTATTTTTCTGACAACTTATAATTTTAAGGTATTTTATACAAATATCATTCAGGAATTTTTTTGTAGCAAATAACAATAACCAAGGCTGACTAAAAAAGCAGAAAAACACAGAACTCTTTAAAATTACATAGATATTCACAGAATCAATTGTTACAATTTTTAAAACAACATAGAAATTTACAGAATCAATTATTACAATTAAGAATCTTTATTTAAAAAAAACAAAGGATAAAAACAAAAATAATTAATTATTAAAGTACCAGTATAGTATGAAAATATTTTGGTTTTTTTTTTACTCTTTCTTCACTATGTTCAAAATTCAAAACCACTGGAAAGAAAGTTTAATGGGCTAAATCTAGATTACATGGCTTCACCTTGACTCTTCTGAGGAGTCAACAATGGAACCCCCTGGCCTTCCATAAATGAACTTGATGCTTTTATACTTTTACTAAGATAAAGTATTTAGCTATGGATGGGCGTGATTTCTAATTTTTTTTCATAGTTCATTGTGAATCAGGATAATATACATTAGATATATGTTATATCTTTATACATACTTAAAATTCAACATATTACGGATCTATGATTACAAAACTATTGACCACATAAACATGAAAAAGAGAAAACTGTGGGGAAAAAACCAGAGTATAAGGAAAACGGGAGACCATAGTAACTTATTTAGCTTTATAATTAGTTTTATTTTATCGAGGAATAAAATTTGAACATTGCTGAATGTTATTAAATACTCATTGGTATCATAGTTTTAACCATTACATACTGGTACATCACAGTATATATGTTGCTCCTTTTAGATTTTTTTTTTCTTGTTGGCTTGCTGATTTTAAAGTGCTTTATGTGAGTGTCATAAACTAAAAGCTCAAAAAGGAAAATCACATTTTTCCTTTATCATGAGTTAGACAATCTATCTACACATATTATTACTAGAATTGCTATATATCATTATGTTGATATATACTTCATTCTCATTTAATTCTAGTTACAATTATCTTATAATCAAAGGAAGATTAGAACTTACAAAATACTGTATCATCTAGAAACATTGAGCATTAGGTATTTAGGTCATCTCTGAATTGGAAATGAAGAGCTAGAGGGGCTAATTAAACATAAAGTAAGCTAATAATGTGAAGGCTAGAAATTAGGCTTGTCCCCAAAACCAACAGAGCAGAGATCTACTCTGTTCTTCTGGTGAAAATCTAAGGAAATGTAATACCATCCACCAAAGCTTTCTGCATTATAGACATTTATTTAAGAAAATGACAAAGATATTTCTCCTTCTAGGATCATGGGATAGGCTTTCTGTGTATTTCCTTTTAATACAGCTAAGAATGCTAGAATTTTTATGTAAAAGAATAAAAATAGAAAGATCCTGTTTGGTGAAGAGAAGGTAGATCAGCCAGGGATCTTAGTATGAAAGGAGTAACACGGTGGATAGGCCCCTGCATTTCTTTTCATAGCCTGGATTCCAGGCTTGGAGCTGCAGAAATGGGCAACCTGGTATAACATCCACTGGAGCTGAGGAAAACGCTCCCCCAAATTGTGCTCTTTTAGGCCACAGGGAAGTCAAACAAAAATCTTTTAGAATATAATCTCTCTACTCCAGAGGCACCACAGAAAAATGTGTGTGTCAAACAGCACGAATGTCAACAAAGGCTGAACGGGAAACTAGATTCCCCTGCTTGCAAATCTGCAGCAGAGCACTGCAACTCCCCCCTGGAGGTGGCATTTGATAGGGAAGCGTCAACGGCCTTGGTTTTCCTTCTCACCAGAAGTTAACGAGACCACCTCTGACTGTGTAAAAGTGGAGACCAAATGGAAAACCTGAAAATCCATCCTCCCCCCAGTAATAATATCCACCTCTGCTATCAAATCTGTCCCAGTGAATAATAAGGTCTTATATCATAGGCCGGTGTTTAAGAGGTGACAAAACTTTTCTTGTGTGTGACTGGAGGCCATATGGGGAACAATAACAAGCATTCCTGTCCTTCCAGTTAGGGCGTTAAATTAGGAGGTCTGGAAACAATCCGAAGTACCTTTACTCCCAGGTAATGATGACTCCTTTTCATTAGGTGTCATAAGAGGAAAAGCAAAGAATCGGATTTATGCTATAAGAGCAGTCTAGAGGAAACCAGCTGAACAGAAGTTTTAAACAAGACCAAGTCTCACTCCAAGTCTTAAGCAAAAATTGCACATCATATAAAATGCAAGAAAACCTCAAATGAAATCAAGAGGAACAAACAATAGACAGTAACACCTACAGGACAGGCAGAGAGGAGAATTATCTTACAAAGACTTTGAATTCCTTGTATAACCAAATCCATCCTTTTTGGCAAAAACCATCTTTTTTTGACAAAAGCCATCTTTTTTTGTAATTCTCTTATGTTTCAAGTTGTCAGGCCAGTAAGACTTATTGACCAGAACTTTATAACTTTTTATTTCACTGACCACTTTCATTATGAGTTGTTTCTCAGAAACAGAGGAACCTCTTTATAGCCATGAAATAACTACAAGACCTTATACCACCTGATTGTTCAGAGAAGTCAAGGTAAGTGGTATACCACCACAAATCTTGCCCAAAGACTCTGTAAGCAGCCGGCTTCCTACCACGCGCATGCACACAAGACAGAAAGGATGACGTATACTAACCCCCACTTCATTGTGCTACTAAAATTTCCACCAGAGGAGGGGCTTATCTGCCATTGGTCCTTCATCCTTGGTTTGTCTATTTTTGCTTAGTGTGCTTTGTGCCCTTAGCATCACCTCAAACATGTAATGATGCTCGCTCACTTCATGCATGGCTCATTTCCCCTCTAAAACAAAACCAAACAACAGCAACAACAACAAACCCTAACTCTCTCAGTTGGGGAGATACATTTGAGGCAGTCCTTCTGTCTCCTGGTGGATGTCATCTACAAATAAACCTCTTTTCTTTCTTGGCAATCTCTTTGTCTCAGTAATACACTTTCTGTCTGGTGAGGAACAAAGTCTTGGGAAAAAACCCTTTGCAGATTTGTAAAGAGAAATAGCCACTATAAAAATGCTACAATGGAAAATTATAAGCATCTTTGAGAAAATGAAAAGTAGAAAGTCTCAGCAAAAAAAAAGTCTCAGTAACGAAATGAAAGAACTAAATGCAAATTTTAGTACTGAAAATTATAATAATCAAAACTTTAAGGCTGGCACCTGTGGCTCAGTGAGTAGGGCATTGGTTCTGTTTATGGAGGGTGTCAGGTTTGAACCCGGCCCTGGCCAAACTGCAACAAAAAAATAGCTGGGCATTATGACAGGTGCCTGTGGTCCCAGCTACTCAGGAGGCTGAGGCAAGAGAATTGCCTAAGCCCAAGAGCTGGAGGTTGCTGTGAGAGTGCCATAGCACTCTCCTAAGGGTGACAAAGTGATTAGGGTGACTATGTCTCTTAAAAAAAAACTACAAGAAAGAAAACTTTAAGAATTCAGTTGATGAGACTCAGCAGGGGAATAGGAAGGACAAAAAAAAATCAGTAAGCTGGTAGATAAAACAATATAAATTATTTGATCTGAACAACAAAGAGGAAATACACTTAAAAAGAGCAGAGTCTCTAAGATATATAGGACTATCATAAAAGATAGTCATCAGAAAGGTAAGAAAGATAACATAAAGGAGGTGCACTAAAAAAGAAATAAAGACTAAAAATTTGGCAAAATATGCCAACCTAAAGTTATACCAAATACTTGTAATATAAACAGGATAAACATAAAGAAATCCACTAGGTATTCACACTTTGTTTAAACTAATAAAATAACAATACCAGTAAACTCTGGTAATGTTTTATCATATATATTTATATGTATGTGAACACACATGTATATGTATTATATAAATATAATGTTATACAAAGAGATATATTCAAAAATACTATAGAAAAACTAAGGTGAAATTTTGAAACATGTTCAGGCAATGCACAAAAAGACAGCAAAAAAATATGGAAGTAAAAAAAAAAAATAAGAGAACAAACTGAAAACCTGCCAGATATTAAAAGGATAATAAGCAAATACTTTAAAAAACTCTATATGCATAAACTGAATATAATAGAATAGATTACTAAATGGAAAAAAATGCTATGTGCCACCTTATAAAAGTTAAGTAGTTTAAAGAGTATGATAACTATTAAGGAAGTAGACTTTGTAATTTTATAAAAAGCAGCTCCTATTACCCATTTGCAAGAAATCTCCAGACTTAGTTGGTTTCATGAATAAACATCTAAACAAGAACTGACATTAAGACTGCACAATCTCTTTTCGAAAGTAGAAGATGAGGGAACGCTTCCCAATTCATTTTATTAATCTAGTATTGTTCCAAACAACAGCACAAATTAAAAAAAAAGCTATAGGTCAAATTTTTGATGTATACAGATGTGAAATTTTTTAGTAAAATACAAGTAAGCAAAATAAAAAATAAATTTAAAAAGAAGACAGCACCATGACCAAGAGGGGTTATTCTAGAGGATCCCCTTTCAATTATTTAATAATCAATACAATCCAGTGCATTATTGAGATAAAGAAGAAAAATTCCAGTGTAAGATAAACTTGTGCCAAAAAAGTCCAATATCTACTAACATAAAACTCTTTAAAAATATGAATGGTGAAGAAAATTGCTTAAACTGGTAGGAGTAATCTAAAACCCCGCCAAAAACAAAAATACTTAGAGTAAACATTATACTGTCACCTGGTACAAAGCAATGATGTCCTTTCCTACTACTCTTAATGGTATTATAATATATAATTATATGTATATTGTTTTTGAATAAAAGAAATTATCAGGGTGAGCTATCATTCAAAGAAAATACATCAGATAAAATAAATGCCACTGGGGAAATATATATATAGCCATGTAAGGGGACTAAGGACAGTGTTGAGAATAATACTTGGTAAGACAAAATGTAATACTTTTCTAGGGATTTAAAATCTGGTCAGCTACAAGTGAAGAACCGTTAGAACTACACAAATTAGGACACCTTTGCAACACACAATGTTACCAGAATTGTATCAGATCTATTCCTTAATAGAATTTGATTTTTTTTTCTATTTTTAGCTTTTGTTAGGCTTTGCTCAGTTTTTAACATTTAAACCATACAGGGTTAAAACAAAGTTACAGTTTTAGAGATTTGATGTTCCATCATCTGAGTAGGCAAGCAACATTTGATTAAGTGTGATTGAAATAAAGACAAATTCTTTTTCATTCTTTGCATTCTTACATGAGTTTGTGTCATCACCTGTTTCTTTCCTCTTCATTTCTTATAACATTCTTAAGTAGAGGTTACGTGTATAGAAGGAGAATCCTGCAAAGAATGTCGTCTGAGTTAGCCTTCTATTCAGTCAAGTTTCAAACAGATTTATTGACGTTAAGCATTATGCCCTCTGCCTGGCCTAAAAACACCAACAAATGATAGCTACTAGTTTTCTTTCCTTCCCCGTCTCTCTTTTCTTCTTAATGATTCTATTCCACTCCATCCTTCTCTTTTCTGAATCAATATTTTCATGTTTCTCTAGTTCTTTTTTTTCTGTAAATGAGTTCATTGTTCCTGAATCATATCCCATAGGATGGTTCTATGTTTCAGTAAGACAAATAATACTAACTTTTAGGTTTGTATCTCTAGTGATCATGCATAATGAAAACATTGTGTCATTATTTATCGGATTTATCCTCCTGGATGTTAGCAATGGAGATGGCTAAATCATAAATTCAAGGAAAAAAAAATTTACAATAATATCAGAAGAACTTATTTTAGTTCTAAATTTTAAGTCTTTATGTGTTTCTGATCTCCCTTTATTATGCCAAGAGTCAGTCCTGGTGAACAGATTAAAGTCTGTTCCCACTCACTCAAACTCCAATTTTTATTCTCATACATCCACTGAGATTTTCTGGTTTTTGGTTTGTTTTTTTTTCAGGGTGATTCCCTATTGAGTATAGACAATAATTCTATTGTTTTTACAACTGTTGTCAATATACTAATACATATGTCTTCTCCAACCATATTAACATGTGAATGATAAAAATTAGTGTAATATTTAACAAATATATTTAAATTAACAAATACTAAATATAAGAAAAAATATAATATTGACACAATAGAGAAGAAAACATTTACTAAACATGGTTTCATGCTTTTCAATATAGTAAATAAAAATATACACTTAGGTTCTGCTTTAGCAATACGAATCACCAGAGTAAATTTGTATTTAAAATAGCTTTGATAGTTCATTTCTTGGCTATCATGTCAGATCTGATTAGATAAGACAGTTTTAATTTCCAATATATTTTATGTCATACAGTATTTTTGATCTTATGTTATCAGCATATCTTCAATTTATTTATTTTGGCAAAAAAGATTTGATGTCATTCATCCACTTGTGTGACTCTTATCTTACCCTAACCTAGATAACTTACTATACCTTACTGAACACAGAGGAATCTCTAAATGATATTATTCACCATGAGAGAAGAAAACAGAAAATAGGAAAATTTCCAGCTCTCTATTTTGCAAAACATCCTCTCTCCTTTTGAGTGCATATTTTTCTTAATATACACTATTCTTGAACACCATAGATCAGAGTCAATTGATAAGATATGACAGATCTCCTCTTTTCCTACATCCCTGACATTCCCTACAATACACTTTGAATGGTATGATTATAAAGAATATGGAATTTTGGCTTAATCATATATTACTTTGTACTTGCCTGGTTGTTAACTAGATCTAAGTACCTCTTAAGTTTATTGGTAAGCTTTTCAACTCATTCCACTACTTCACAGAATATAGGAACAAAGTTATATTTCTTTCAAACATGGGTGTGTTAAAATCCCAATTTCTATTTCTAAAGTATGTATCATGGGCTGCCATGGCAATCAGCTCCTAATTGCTACTCTGAATTTGGGTTCTGATTTCCTTCTTAGTTTCTGGAAGTTCCCTGAAGAAGCTTTCCCCATTTTTCTTTTTGATTTGGCCAGTTTTTGTTTTTTTTTTTTTTTTTATTGTTGTTGTTGTTCTTTTTCCTTCTTCTTTTTCCTTTTTCTTCTTTCTTCTTCATTCACCACCCTCCATTAAAAATCTACACTGAATGCATACTAGGTGCAGGCACAATGCTTTTTCTGCTTCCTCAGAGCACATTGGAAAAAGCAGATTCAAAAACATCACCACATAGCACTACTTATCATCTTCTTAATCTTGTTGATGTTTGGGGGCTTTCATTAGACTCCGGTGATACCAGACAAGGTGGCACTGAGACCAGCCACCTTGGCCCTGGAACTGTTGCTGTGGCAGCGAATGGAGGAATTTGGCAGGACAGGAGCAGGGAAGACACTGGCTTCAGTGCTGTCTCCTCACATGGACTTCTGACAGGTCATTTCTTCCAATGCATCCCTGATTGGTGTATTTTCAAAACCTCCTCCTGATTGGTCTGTTTTCAAGACCCAAAAGCTCATTGGACAACTGCCACTATATAAGCCCCTAAGCAGAGAGCCCAAACACAGACCTGGAGAGAGCAGGAGAGCAAGGAAGTTTGGTTCCTTGTGAGAGCTGTAACACTGTATTACTGCTGATCCTGCTCTGCAAGGAGGTTTGGTTCCTTGTGAGAGCTGTAACACTTGTTAAATAAAACCTAACCTACTGCTGATCCTGTGGTGCAGTTGCTTCATTGAACGGCAGAGACCAAGAGCCTGGAAATTTAGTATCAAATTCTGGTATTACCAGGACTTCAAGGTACACAGTCACACTCTTTTAGACATTCAAAAGTTTAATGACCTAGTGACTATTCAGAGATAAGAGAATAAGCTAAAAAAACAGTATATGGTGTAGTTAATAGGGCTTTCATTTTCAACTATGAAAATGCTTTTCCATATGGCACTAAATAAAACATCAAGGTGTTTTAGTTGCCGCCTTCTCATCCCATCATTAAATAACCCTTTCTGATCCAACCTGACCTTATTTGAGGTAATGATTTTCCTGTTCTACTCTGATGTTAGAAGGCATTGCCTTTGCTTGCCCCTCCTACTGTTGGAGCCTGTCTGACTACTGCCTGATAGAGCAAGGACTCCAGCCGACAGATAGCACAGGTGGTACTCTTCCTGTTTCTCAGCAGGCCATGTGTTTTGATGTGAACAGGTGATCATGTGTTGTACACCTGCTTGTGCTTATAGGAAAATGTAAAGAAAGTAAGATGATCATGATATGGCAACATGGATTTTTGAGGGCAGTAAGGATGAAGGAGTATTTAGTGGTGAAAGTGAGCATGAAGAAACGCTTCCTGTATGCAGTGATATTAATGCCAATGAATCTGAAGCTAGTGATAAGGAAGAAAGTGACAATAATACGAAACCTGTAACAAGTAGCTGGAAGGTTTATCATGATGGAGACGGTGATCTTATAAAATTCCCATAGTCTGTCACATAACAGGGATTCATCCTTTCTCAAATTGCTCAGCCAAAAACTGAACCTGCTGGGCTATGGCTAAGGAGGGTTGCTTGGCTAGGAAAACTTAGCAGGACTTGGGGTTCCACCATTTGATACCATCCCAGTTTTACCAGATAACAAGGCAGCATGTATTAGTGAGTCTTAACTTTAGCCCTTACACCAAATCCAGCTAGATAAATGAAATTCATTTTCATTATTATTATTTTCATGCAGAGTGAGTACATTTTGAGATCTGAGTTTTATGAAGACTTTTCAGTCAGCACAAATTGGAAATGTTACAGAGAATTTTATTGAAATTTTGCTCTTGTAGAGTGAGTTTATTCTAACATAGTATAATAATTTATAAGTACTGTTTTGTTACTTATAAAAGTTCACCTTTACAAATGAGAATGAAGCATTTCTGAGCGTAGAGAAAACTACTATCTGACAGCTGTCGGAAACTGCCTGTCAGTGTGAAGCAAGGAAACAAACAAAAACCCAAAATTACACAAGTCAGAAAAAAAAATTCTCAGATGAACATCAGTTATCAAAAGGAATTCTATACAAGCATTGAAGAAGTTCCCAATATTCACAACTATTTTCTGAACACTATTCAATGAATAAAAGTACCTGTGAAATTGCCAATTCTCTAGAGGAATTGAATATAAATAAAGAATTCATGCCATTTTCAGTGCACTAAGGAAACACAGTAGGAAGGAAAGTTTGCATAATTCAAATTGGGATGATACAATGAATAGTCAGGGGGAAATAATAAGCATCCTACATACTTCTAAATTGATAAAACAATGCCATAACAATAAAATGAGCAAAATCCAATGGGACTAGTAATAGAATCTTCAGTTCATTTTTTTTCATACTGAAATGGCAAATGTGAGACTAAATTGATTGCTATTTTGATGGATTAAATATTAGAGTTAACCAATATACAGAATGAATAACAAAAATATGGTATATTTACTAAGGAAACTAATTCAAGAATATAGAGTAGTGTAAAATAAATTATGGTAGAAACACAAAACATATATGAATCATAGTCCATAACCACTGAGTCAGATATTGAATAATTATCACCTAAATAAATGCTAGATAGATAATAGGTTTAAACAATTCATCTTGATTTTTCAGCCACTGACAGCCATTCTTCCTGTCACTCATTTATGAGTGGTCTCTTCTTCATTCCTTTTACTAAAAAACAATAAAACATTTATAAACATAACTCAGAAGTTTTCTACCATCATGAGATGTATTATGTAATGTGCAATTTCTTGCTTTAGTCCTTTAAGTCCTTGCTTTAGTCCTTGCTTGAGTCCTGCTTTAGTCTTGCTTTAGTCCTTGCATATTGTCACTATCTCACTAAAGAGTGTGTCCAATAGATTTTTCTGTCATGTTTGAAATCTTCTATATCTGTTGCATTCACCAATATTAAATATTGAAATTATGACTGGTGTGACTGAAATTTTATTTTCTTAATTTTAATAAATCCAATTTAAAATTAAAAAGCCACATATGGCTGGTAGTTACCACATTGATCTGAGCAGCAGAACTATTGTAAATATAAAATGTATATAACACAGTTAATATAGAGCTGAGCGTCTGGTTAAGGATGGTAATGTAGATTTCTTGGGAACACGATCTGTCATGTTTGTGATTTCAGGTGGCCCTAATTTCCCCAGTGACAGCTTTTTCCGTTCAGTCGGATTCAAATCAAAGATGAATCTAGATTCTGTCTGTTGTTCAGGTAGTTTATTTTTCAGCAGAGGTAGGCTGGTAGCTTGAGCCAACACAGTCAAGGAGCAGATGACCAGGAAAGTCTCCTTTCAAAGTTCATTTTCAGAACTTGGTCAGAGAATATAGGTTATTACACCTGTAGGCAGTATGGGTCAGTTACCGAGTGTTTCTTTCACAAAAGGGAATTTATTTTTTTTTATGGTAGATGAGAGTCACATCCGTGCTGAGGTGGTCTTCTTCTCTGGAAATCCCTGGCTGGTTTTGTAAATCTCTAGGTTAAGTGGATCACACTGTTAAGTGACCCTACGTAGACCTTGTGAGATGTCTTAGTGGGCTTATGGCCTTTGTTAATTTTATAGCCACAATATGTCTCTTACAGTATAGTACAAGATCAAACTATTTAAAAATGAGAAAAGCTTCTCATACAACCTTATTGATAGTAAAGTTCAGTAATGAATCAATTTCTGACTTATCATAAGGTAAATGTTTATCACTTTCATGCTTATAGCTACCATTCTAAAATTTACTATATATGCAATGAGCATAAAACAAAACGTCATACCTGAAACATAATCCTTGAGTAGCATTAATTTCCCATCAAGATAATTTCAGATACAAATAACGGTGAAGTGCAAGGGCATATCATAAATTTCACAGATGGGACATCTGGGTATTATTTTCCTATTTTGAACAAACGTTACCTACAGAAGCATATGCCAGTACAACAACAAAGTTCTTTATCCTTTTCAGGGCTTAGCACCACAGATTCACATGGCATAGGGATGCAGTGCCTTGACTTCTCCGGTGTGTTATGAATAAGTTTAATGACTGCTAGAAATGAACCAGACTTTTCACAGCTTTGTATGTTTTAGATATGGACTGTTTGCAAATTCTATGAATCTTGGCAATGATGCTTAGAGTATAAACATTCCAAAAAGTAAACACATATTCAAAATAACCTACACTGACTCATATTCTCTCACCTTCATCTAGAGATGAAGATATATGCTGGGAAATAAAGTTTATAGGATTCTTAAATTATAGAGTACTTTTGATATTAGAAAAGTTGCTTCATGTCAAACCACTATATATATTAGTTTTTTTCATTGTCTGGCACCATCAACAAGGGCTGAGTCATAGAATACACAAGTCTTAGTCAGCTCTGAGCTTTACTGATAATTAGCCAAGTACACTACAAGGAAACTCTAACATTGCCACATCAATAATTGTGAAGGTCTGAATTTATCACAGGCAGCTTTCTAAAATAAAATTTTTCCACAAGATGTGTTTTGGGTTCATAGTACATGTTTTGAGTTCACAGTGTCAACAGTGTGTGGTTCAAGTCAGCATGGAGACTCAATTAGTCCTGGAAGTTCTACTTTTTCATGTATTGCTAGTCATAGCTAGAAAAACTACATGATTAACTTTTATTCTCTAAAGAGTCAAAGGTCATAAAAACATAAAAACTGTACGTGTTTATTTATAACAGTCCTGACAAATAAGCATGCTGTGCTAAAAATATTTTGTAAATAGTAATTAGTTCATAGCAACACTTGGAAGACCTCCTCTCTCGTGTTATTACTAAAAGAAATCTTTGCTCATTTTCACTGAGAAATTAAACTATATGAAAAATATTATTTGAAATAGCCCCAAACTGACAGTAAATTAAATATCTACCAATAACTGAATGGATGAATTAGTATAGCATACTCTTTTAACAGAATGATATGTAGTATGAGAAATGAATGAACTATGGCAATATATGTCCTACTCCATAAATCCATTCATAAAAATTGCAAACAAGAAAAATGAAACTCTAAGGCAGAGGGATGCATTCTTAAGTATAATTCTACAAAGAGGAATATGATTGCTCTAAGCCTAGATAGTGGTTTCCTTTAGAAATTTGGGGGGAGGAAGTAGGATGTTTCCAGAGTTATCAAGATTGTTTTTTTAACTATCTTATATGAAGATGACATTGAAGGTTATTTTTCTTTTGGGGAGAATTTTTTTTTTTAATAATTTGTGATGTTAAACTCTTATATTTTATGCAACTTTATCTTATGTAGATTTTACTTCTTCGTAAAAGTCCTAGCAGTAATGGACTAAATTTGTAAGGAGCAGAGAGAGTATTTTCTTGGTTCTGTACAAAAACAAATATACAGTATAAATAATTTCTGTCGAATATCTCTAGTTTGGAGGTTGTTTTTAAGTTAATGTTTCATTATGTAGAATGAAGGTTTGTACTTAATGGGCAGATTATTTATTGCCGTATGGTTTGTTTGGTTACAGCAGCTATTTGTTGTTCTGTAATTTGAAAATAATCTCTAATAAAATATTTATAGGGTTTTGATTGACCGTTACTTTAGAGTTTTACAACTACTTACCTTTAAGTACATGATCTCTACATGGCAGGGATGTAGTGGTCTTTGTTGAGTGACTCATTGTCTATTCCTGCACCTTTGTTGGCAGCAGTAGCATGACTGAGTTTGATTCTGCCTTTCATGTCCAAGACTGGGTCAATTAATAGGCACCTCCTCTTGCAGAGTTTATTGTTTCAAGTGAGGAACCTAAATTGTTTCAAATGGAATCAAGCCCAGAATGTAGAGCTATGGTTGGAAGAAATAATTTTTCTCTGTTCTGGAAAATGTGGTAAACGAATGTGAGATCTTAAATTATGGCATCAATTTTACTACTGCCAGAAAAGCCAGCCTGTGAATGAAGTTTCAGAGCTGAGATTATTTCAGTGATATTGAGCGGTCACTTGATCTAAATTAATCTTGGCTTCTTAGTTACATGGAAGATGGGAAAGACCATCTGGGTTGGACCTGATCCTTGTGTGGGTGTGAGGCAAGCACTTAAACCTCCTCTGTCATTTGTCTGTACTTTGAGGTTTCTGTAGTTTGCAAATGATTGCATTTTACCTGACAGAATAAACACCTGGATGGTGAACAGAAAATTATCTGTTATGCTTAGTTATATTATACATCTGTGGATCTTCAAATTGCCTGGAGGATAATGAAATTTTTAAAAACAAACATTAGCTTTTACTCGCATCTGAACAAAACCACAATGATGTAGGCTAGATACATAGTAAGTAGGCAAGTGCTAATCTAGAAACTGGTGTAAGGGAAATTCAGTTCTAAAATCTGCAGATTTTGACTTATTTTTGTCTTTAAGCTATAGTGCTATTTTGAAAAAAAAAATCTCTGAAAGGTAAATATAAAATCTCTGACAATTTCAAGTGACCATAAAAGGTTTTCTATGCAATTAAATTACTTCTGGTATGTATGCGGCTGTTTATCATGTTTTTATAAAATGGTATTTGCACTCTGTGAAGCAGGAGTATAGTTATTTATTCAAGCCAGCCCTGCCATCCCAGATATTACTGTTTTAAACCATGTTTTCCAGCCCCAAATTTCTTTCCCACATTCTTTCACAGTTCCATCACTACTCGTGTGGCTTAATGGAAGACTGCCTCATTTGAGCTCACAATGGTATTCCTACCAAGAATGATGTTCAGCAAATATCAGAGATTGCATTCAGAGACAGAATGTAACAAGAATGTTTTGCAAGTATAGTCATTAAACCTGCATTCTTAAAATAGGGCATTGAAGGGAGGCCCAAGAAGTAACTATTAGTCAGGTGGCAATGAAGTGATTATAGACATAACCTTGTTCCAAAATGTAGGGGAAAATATTGGAAACTGAGCTATTAAAAAGAAAGACTTTAATATATTTCAGCAAAAATATGTGCCTCAATCTGAATTGAAAAATTAATTCCAGGATTTGTTAGATATGTTAATTGGTTCAAATCAAAATTAACATATGAAAAGAAAAGGAAAAGACACCGAATGTAGACTGTGAATTAAAAGCAGCAAAAGGGGTAATAGAAATAAACTTTACATGTGACAGCCTGTCACTCCAATAAAATAGGGTTGTGTGGCAAAAAGGCAGCCACTGCACAAAACTCTGACACTGATATTTAAGAGCAGTCCCAATGTTGGTCACATAGACACTTTCTTTACAAATATTCATGTCATTAATCTTTTTTTCAAAAATCTTTCAGGTATAAACATGAACCAGATTTGCATTCACAAAAAAATGCAAAAAAATGAGTGCATTGCAGTCACTGTTGCTGCACCTGCCTGTTTATACATATTATAATACGTATATGCCATGTGAGAGAGGGGCCCAAATTATGAATGCTTGCTTTGTCGGTTGTATATGTAGAGTGCACAAGGTACATTAAGAACTCTTTAGAAACTCACATTTCTATATATTTTGCATACTTAGTTTGCTTTGTCAAGTTTTTTCTAGGATAGGGCCAAAATGAGAATTCTATAATAGTAATCTCATTTACTTCTAATCTTATTTATTTCTATTTAATAATCCATTCATTATTTATGTATGTAAACACGTACTCTTGTGTATAGAAAGAGACAGGCAGAGAAAGCGAGAAAGTTTCTTTGTATCACTTAAAATATCATAGCATAGAAGAAACAATAAATATTCTTTAATGTTGTAAAGTTAGCAAACATATATGTTCAAAGCACTATACAAAAGATTAAAGGATAAAGATAAATCCCTGCAATGATGCTCATCATCTAGGAGTCCAAACAAAAATAAGCAAAAAAGTAGAATTCTGCTGGTGCTCCTTTTGAGATATAAGCAAAGCATTATGGAGCTAGGGAGGAGGGAATCTGTTTTAAGGAATGGCAAAATGCTTTGTCTAAAAATTTAGGAGAGAAGATAAGTGCAACCCAGATAGAAGAAACAGTATATGACTAGATCACACACACAGCCACTGCACACAGTTCTTTTTGAGTATTATGTAGTTTCCTTAGGTAAGAACAGTATATTAATTCTGGACAGGTTTGCTGGACTCAGTCACAAGGAATTTTTATGTCTTTTGGAAAGTCTGAAAGATCAAAATAGAGTGAGGCAAGGTCAAAAGTGCATATTAAACTCTTGCCTCAATATTGATGCTAAAGACTAAGGAGGAAGTGCAGAAAGGTAGCTGAGAAACCATTGGAAACAGTAAGTGAAAGTTAATGAGGATTTTCAATAGGCTGGTGGCAGCAGTAAGGATGAAATAAATAGAAATGCTTGAAAAGGTCTTTAGAATTTAACACCCATACGATTTCAATAAGTTACATTTTGGAGTCAAGGGAGAGAAAAGAACTCTTGAGATTATCAAGGGTCTGACTTGCTTTCCTGGGGGATGATGGTAAGGAATATTGAATATGAAATACTTATTGAGATGAATTCAAATGAGTTTAGACTTTGGACACATTAATCTTGAAATTGTTATGAGACATATGTGGTTGTGTCAGGTTTTCAGTTAGTAATTTTTGAAATTCAAGGAACAGATTTGGCTATCATGTAGGAATGTTAAAGTTGTTACTATATAAAAAAGGAAGACCTTGTCAAATAAAACTAAAGATCCAGAACTATAGTTTATGGAAAGTTTTAATGATTATAAAATAAATTTAGAGACTTATGTAAAGAAAGTTAGAGACTTGAATGCCATCATGTAGACATCTTACTTGGAGAAATCTCATTCAAGGAAGGAGGAGGAAAGGATGATATAGAAAGTCATGAGTTGAGTAACTACAATAATATTTTAGATTTTGTCCCCCATCAGGTAATATAGCTGGAGAACTAATCAACAATGTCTTATTTTTATTTTTTTAAGTAACATCTTTTCTTAAAATGTTAACACCAAAATCTATTTTGTCTCCCCATTTTACTTTGATAAGAACTTTCACTGCTAATAGACTCACAAAATCATTTACCAACATTGAGAAGGAATGCAAGATGAAAGCCCTAGAAATCATAATGTGGTGTACTTTGTGGAATACTTGCCTTAAATCCCTTAAAAGGATTGGAACGTAAGCTTTTAAAGTCAAAATTTTGTTATTCATGCTGACAGGGGTGATGGGCATGGATGGACTTAGGAGAGTGCATGTCTACTGACCAAGGCCAAATTGGCCACATTCAGTTCGGAGTGACTGACCAATCTGCCAACAGTAGATGCCAGTCTAACCTTCCTGATATGGCATCTTTCCCCCAAAGGGATGCACCACAGAGATGGTGGCAGTTGTTTATTTTGTGTCGTTTCTATCATGGAAAGGGTATATTTTGGTCTTAAATTGACATTTATTTTGGAAATGAATTTGTCTTCCTTGCTTGCAATGCATCTGCCTAGACAAATACGAGTGCATTTAGAGAACACTTTTTCCTTTATTATGGTATTCCACATAGCATCACTCTGTCTAAGATGTCATTTCATAGCAAAAGCTCAGTGGCTGTAGGCTTTTATTTATGAGATTCACTGGTATCTTTATGCTTCCCGTCATCCTGAATCAGTTGACTTAAATACTAGAATGGCCTTTTAAAGACTTTGTTACAATGCCACTTAGGTGGCCATTTAGGTATGGTGTATACTATAGATCATCATTGAATAAATGGTGCTTTTCTCTCATTGCTAAGATTAAAGAGTGAACATTGAGTGGGTACTTTGACTTTTAACTGTGGTGAGTCACTACTATTTTTTTTTTCTTTTTTACTTTGGTATTCTTAGTTCCAACATGAAGAATGCTTCCATCTGGGAATACAGCAATCGTTCCATTGAACTAGAACTTGAGATTGCCACCTAATAACCTATGTACCATCACTTGTGCTGTATCAGTGAGCAAAGATGGAGGTATGGTACAGTCAGAGTATTTGATCCCAACACCCAAGAAGAAATCTCGTTCCTACTATAAATAGTGTAATAAAAAGAATATTCTGGAAACCTCTTCTACAGTGCCTTTACCGTGCTCACGTTCTGAGAGTGAAGACAATGGAAAGCTACAAACTCCATTAAAACAGGGCTGATAAAAGTTTACACCTTTCAGGAATGAAGGTATGGGTAACCTCAGCAGACAAGCAAACCACATACATCACAGGTGCTATCTATGCTCAAGTTTTAGCATTGGACATGAAGACAACAGCTTTACAGAGACTACATAATCAGCTCCCACAATTGCATCAGGACAAGTGCCTTAGTCTGTATCTCCCAGTGGTTCTCGTTCTATGTTCCAATTTTGGGTGATAATGAAAAATTTAAAGAAACAGGTTACATTTTTAAAAATTGTAATTATTTTGGTCATTCCTACTGTAATACTGGAAACTGAAAGACAAAGAGCTAATGTTCTAGTTTGAAATGGCCTACTTAACCTAATCATATGGAGATCTTAAATACATTTTCATATGTTCCTTCTAAGGAAGTTAATTGAGAATATACTCTTGTTCTTTCTCTCTTTATAAGAATAAACCAAACAGAAGGAATTTATGGAACATAAAAATAAAACAGAACATCCAATGGATGCAGAGGCAAGGCAAATATCTGGCTAGAGGATGCTGAATGGTGATCCCATAGTGACCACTGTTCAATAGATCCAAGTGATGCAGGCTGAAGCCAGCTGGAACCTTACAATCATCAGGAGACGAGGATCCCTCAGACACGGTCTTCCAGAGTACACAAAAAGCCAATAAAAGTATCACTTGTTTAAGATTCACGTCAATGACAGAGCTTGGCTAAGGCTGAATGTTAAGATAACAAAAACATATTCCTAATATAAATGGTTACATAGAAATCTCTTTTTAAACAGCATTTTGGCAAGAGCTTTCTCACTTCAGTTCTTGTAATGCAAAAGAAGTGCAAATCTGTCCAAATGAGAATTTCCTATACATGTCCAAACTTAGAAGTCTATGTAGCTGATAAGTATAGCTGCCACGAGAGAAAATCTCTGCCTCACAGGGTAGTTGTGTGAGGCGAATCCACTTTTCCCTATTTGTTTTGTGCTTCCTATTTTGAACATGTACATACATACTTTTCCAAAATGCATGTGTTTTAATATTTGTGTCCATAGCCAACATAGACACACATCAAACAAGACAAACTAAAACGTTGTAAGACACATTTTGGCAAGAAAATCTGAGAAGGAATTAGCTATCTCAAGCAATGATTCTTTAATATAAACTTGTCAGTTGGTACAACATCTGTAAGAAGATATTTCTCAATGTCTATATAAATTATGAACGTACTTGCCCTTTGACCCAGAAATAGATTTCTAAATATACATATTTAGTGGTAAATTATGTACAAACGGAAAAGAATATTTACCTGTCAAAGATTGTTCTTGAACGATTATATGAAATGTCATAAACGAGAATTAATCTAATTTGCCCATCTATAGAAAAGCTATTACATAACTATGGCAAAATGAAACAACAGTAGGCTATGTATCTGGATAGAAAAAGAAGTTCTTTACAATCTGAAGTGAAAATTTCTTCAAGATAAATTGCAAAGTAAAAAAAAATGAAATGTGGTACAATCTGCTTATGTACTATTGAGATAGTATCATAAATAATTTTTATTTGCTTGTACAAATAGTAAATTATTTTAATAGTTTCTCATCGAGCTAATTGTATTGACATCCTTCCAGGGAGAAGAAATGGGAGGTTGAAGGAAATAATAATAATGGAAACTTAAATTTTTAAAGTATTTTAAGGATTTCCCTCTAACAATATATTGCCCAATAAAAGAGTAAGTTAAATTAAAAGTATTTTTAGGAATAGAGAAAAGATGAGAGGCAATAAAGCCAGTGGTCAAAAAGAAAGTAGTTAGTATATAGTCTATTTCCAGGAATCCTTTTCAGGATATATATATCTTTGAGAAAACTGGTCACAGGTCTCTAAGAGAATATGTAAGAAGGTAAGTTATGAAAAATACATATTTTCAAATTTTCTTGTACATTTAGAGAAAAACGATACTTTCAGTAAAATTGATATGCCTTCAAACTGTGTCCTAAAATAAGGAACAGGATGGTATCTATAACACAATGGCATTGTTATAAATTAAAAATGTATGTACAAGATCAACATTATATTGTCTTTCCCCCCCCTTTTTTGGCATCAGCCTCGCTCACAGTAAACAACTTCAAATTCCCAAGTGCAAGAAATCCTCCTACCTCAGCCTCCTGAGTATCTGAGGCTACAGGCACACACCATGAACCCCAGGTAATTTTTCTATGTTTAGTAGAGATGGGGTCTTGCTCTTGCTCAGGCATGTCTCAAATTCCTGAGCTCAAGGGAATCCTCTTGCCTCAGTCTCCCAGAGTGCTAGGATTGTAGCCATTGTGCCCATCAACCTTATATATTTTTGAAGGATATATTTGTATACTTACCAAATAAGAGATATTAAAAAATAAGCATGCTACCTTAAGGAAAAAGAGGAGTGAGTATTAGTGTTGTATTGCTGCAAAACTGTACCCTAATCCTTTGTAACTTAGAATAATTACCCCTTTTACTTTGTAGGTTCTGGGGGTCAGGAATGGCTTTGCTCATTAGCTGGTGCAGGGTTTCATTTGAGGTTGCAGCAAAAATGTGGGCTGGTGCTTGAAGCTTAATTGGAATTACAGAGTCAGATTCCAAGAACGGCTTGGTGACCTCAATTTCTTGCCCTGCAAGCTTCTTCACTGGGCTGCCTAAATGTCCTTAAAACTTGGCATCTGGCTGTCTTCAGTAAAAGTAAAATCAGAGAGAAAGAGAGCAAGGCATAAATGATAATGCCTTTTATTAATATAACATAATTTCAGAATGATATAACATTATTTTGGCAATATTGTAGTGGTAGCACAGACGGACCCTTGTTCACGTGGTGGGTGACTACATGAGAGTGCGGTGAGCATAGTCAGAAGCTATCTTTGAGCTATCACTGTTAGTAAAAGTGAGGATCAGAAACAAAGAGTGCAATTCATATACAATAAAATTAAAAAGAATTTAATATTATGCAGCTTGATGCTGATAGTGACATGAAATGATATAATTAGCTTGCTTTTAGGTACCTAGGCACAATAAGAACATTTGTGAATATTTATACATATTCACATAGCTAATTAGCCATCTTTTTATTGATAAACATATTTCCAATTGACTTTTCTATTATAAATAATGATGCAGTGAAAATATTTGTATAAATCTCTTTGTATCCACATGGAAGTACTTTAGTACTGGATACATGCTGATAATTAGAAATGTCAACTTTGTGTGCACATTTCCAGCTATGCTATTTGGAGCTAAATTTCTCCCCAAAGTGGACATATTAAAGTACAGTCCCACTAACAGTCAATGAGACATCAAATTATTTATTATCCTTACCAAATTTTGGTCTATCCCAAGTTGTATTTTTTGGCAATCTGACAGCTATGATATGAAATTATATTGTATCAAATTAGTGCTATCCTGATTACTAAAGTTTGTGAGCACCTGTTCACATTTATTTTGTATACATCTTTCCGCTTCTGAAAATGGTCTTTTCAAGGTTTTTCCCATTTATGTATTGTGGCTATTGGTTATTTTGAAATTCTTTTTGTAATATCATTAAAAATATTTCATGCTACATTATCTTGCAAATATTATCTCAGAGTCTGTGATATGTCTTTTCTGCTTGTTAGTTTACTTAAGATTACATTTCATGGACAAAAATATTCACTGCATGATCATCTGATATATGCTATTTTCACTCTATGGTTTGTGCTTTTTAAAATTTTCCTTAAGGAATTCTTCCTACCCTAAGATTATACAGATTTTTCTTCACATTTTTAAGGCAAGTCAGTAATTTATTTTCAGTTTAAGCCTTTGATATGTCTGAAACATAAATTTAAATGTATTGTTATAGTATTATAGAATTGTATTTTACTTTCTACAGTGATAGTCCATTGTCTTTGAGTGATTTTTGAATATACATCATTTTCCTACTGATTTTTAAATGTATCCTCCTACATACTAAGTTTCAACATGTACATACTCCATTCTGGGCTCTCTACCTACGTTCCATTGGTATATTTGTCTAGGGAATGAGCAATGGCAAACTGTCCAGTAGTGGCTGCATAGTATTCCATCATATATATAATCCAAGAATGGATTAACAACTCTAGTATATATATATATATATATATAATCCAATCCAAGAGCGGATTAACAACTCTAGTATGTATATATATATATATACTAGAGTATATATACTAGAGTATATATATATATATACATACTAGAGTTGTTAATCCATTCTTGGATTGGTGGGCATTTAGGTTGTTTCCACAATTTGGCAATTGTAAATACAGCTGCAATAAACAGTCTAGTGCAAATGTCCTTATGATAAAATGATTTTTTTTTTCTTCTGGGTAGATGGCCAGTTATGGGATTGCAGGAACAAATGGGAGATCTAGTTTAAGTTCTTTGAAGATTCTCTATACTTCCTTCCAAAAGGGTTGTATTAATTTGCAGTTCAACAAGTTGTGTAAGTGTTTCCTTATCTCCACAAACCCAGCCATCATCTGCAGCTTTGAGTCTTTGTGATGTGGGCCATTTTGACCATGGTTAGACCATAACTCAGGGTGGTTTTTGTTTGCATTTCTCTGATAATAGGGAATGACGAGCATTTTTTCATATGCTTGCTAAACATTCATCTGTCTTTTTTTAAAGAAGGTTCTATTCATCTCACTTTCCTGTTGATAGAGGCAGTTGTTGGCTGTTTTTGGTTATTGTTGTTGCTTAATTTGAATTCTCTATAGATTCTAATAATCAACTTTCTGTCTGAAGGTTCATAATATGTAAATATCTCTTCCCATTCTGATGGTTGTCTATTTGCTTTGGTTGTTGTCTCCTTATCTGTTATTGTCTGAAACATAAATTTATATCTCCTTATCTTTGATATGTCTGAAACATAAATTTAAGTGTATTATTATAGTATTATAGAATTGTATTTTACTTTCTACAGCTATAGCTCATTGTCTTTGAGTGATTTTTGAATATACATAATTTTCTATTATGTATTCATAAGAAGCTATTCAGTTGAATTAAGCTATTCAGTAGCTTCCTAGAATTAAGTCCCATTTGTTTATTTTTGTTGTTGTTGAATTGCCATTAGAGTCTTCCACATAAAGCCTTTCCCCATCCTGATAGCTTCAAGTGTTTCCTCCACACTTTCTTCCAGGATTTTTATTGATCCATGCCTTAGATTTAGATTTTTTATTCAACTTGTATCAGTTTTAGTGAGTGGAGAATGGTATGGGTCCAGTTTCAGTCTTTTACAAGTGGCTATCTCGTTGTCCCAGCACCATTTATAGAATAGCATCCCCTAGTGAATGCTCTTCTTTGGTTTATCAAAAATCAGATGGCTGTAAGATTTTAGTTTCATCTCATGGTTTTCTATTCAATTCCAGATGTCTATGTCTCTTTTTGTTCCAATACCATGCAGTTTTGATCACTATGGCCTTTACTAAGAATTAGATTAGTAAGATTACTAAGAATTTCCTTAGCTATATAGTTTTTTTTTCTTGTTCCATACAAAATTAAGAGTTATTTTTTCCAAATCTTGAAAGTATGATATTGGTATTTTAATGGGGATTGCATTGAATCTGTAGATAGCTTTGGGAAGTATAGACATTTTTAACAATGTTGATTCTTCCCAGCCATGAGCTTGGTAAGTTCTTCCATTTATTAATATCCTCTGCTATTTCTTTTCTTAGGGTTTCATAGTTTTCTTTATAAAGGTCCTTCATCTCTTTTTGAGGTATATTCCTAGGAATTTCATTTTCTTTGAAGCTACTGAGCAGGGAATTTTGTCCTTAATTAACTTCTCATCTTGGCTGTTATTGGTATAGACAAAGGCTGCTGATTTATGGAGACTGATTTTATATCCTGAGACATTACCATATTTTTTGATCACTTCCAGCAGTCCTGTGATTGAGTCTATAGGGTTCTCCAAGCGTAAGATCTCATTATCAGCAAAGAGCAAGAGTTAATTTCCTCTGTCTCCATTTGGATGCCCTTTATTTCCTTCTCTTGCCTAATTATATTGACTAGAACTTCTAGTGCTGTGTTGAGTAGTAGTGGTGATAGCAGACAACCTTGTGTTATTCCAGTTCTGAGTGGAAAAACTTTCAGTTCTGCTCCATTCAGTATAATATTAGCTGTGAGTTGGTGTGATAGCTTTGACCAGATTAAGGAATGTGCCACCTATGCCTATACTCTTAAGTGTTCTAATTAGAAAAGGATGCTGAATTTTATTAAATGCTTTTTCTGCATCTATTGAGAGGACTATATAGTCTTTGTTTTTGCTTCTGTTGATATGGTAAATTACATTTATGGGACTTGTGTATGTTAAACCAGACTTGCATCCCTGGGATGAAACCTACTTGATCAAGATGAATGATTTTTTAAATGTGTAGCTATAATCTATTGGCTAGATTGTATTGAGAATTTGTGGATCTACATTCATTAGTAAATTTGGTCTGCAGTTCTCCTTTTTAGTTAGATCTTTTCCTGGTTTTAGTATCAGGGTGATAGTTGCTTCATAGAACATGTTGGGAAAGATTCCTTTCTTCTCAATGTATTTGAATAATTTCTGCAATAAGCTATTCTTTGAAGGTTTGATAGACTTCTAGTGTAAAGGCAACTGGACCAAGACATTGTTTCAGGGAGATTTTTTTATTGTATCGTTGATCTCAGTGCTTGAAATTGGTCTATTTATGAGATGTATTTCATCTTAGATAAGTCTATGAAGAGGGTGTGACTCCAAGTATTTATCCATTTCCTCTACATTGTCAAATTTCTGAACATGGAGTTTCGTGTATTATTCAGAGATAATTTCTTGTATTTCTATGGCATCTGTTGTTAATTCTCCTTTATAATTTCTGATTGAGCTTACTAGAGATTTCTCTTTTTTGTCTAGTCTGGCCAAAGGTTTACTTATTTTATTTACTTTTTCAAAAAAACAACTTTTTTTTGTTAATTTTCTGAATGATTTATTTGTTTTCAATTTCATTAATCTCTGATTTAATTTTGACTATTTCTTTTCTTCTGGTAGTTTCAGGGTTCGATCATTCATTTTTTTCTAGTTCCATAAGATGGTTTGTGAGTGTTCTGATGTTCTCACTTTCTGTTTTTCAAAGGTAGGCATCCAGAGCAATAAATTTCCCTCTCAGGACTACTTTGGCTGTATCCCACAGGTTTTGATAACTTGTACTTTCATTGTTGTTGTGTTTGAGGAAAATGACAAGTTCCTCTTTTATCTATTCCTGAACCCAGCTATCTTTCAGCATAAGATTCTTTACTTTTCAGGACTTTGCATGAGGATGAACATTTTTGTTGTAATTGAACTTCACCTTTATAGCCTTGTGGCCTGAGTAGAGATATGGTATAATTTCTATTTCTTTACTTTTGCTGAGGTTTGTTTTGTATCCTGCAATGTGATCTGTTTGGGGGTATGTGCCATGAGATGATGAGAAAAAAAGTATATTTTTTGCTTAGAGATGGAGTGTTCTGTATATCTCTATTAATCCCATTTGTTCTAAGGTCATGTTTAAGTCTTTTGTATCTATTTTTAGTTTCTGTTTAGAGGATCTGTCCAGTTCTGTCAAGGAGGTGTTGAAGTATCTGACTATTATAGTGTTAGGGGTTCTCATATTGTTCAGACCCCTCAAGATCTATTCATAAATAGACCCCTCAAGGTCTATTGGAGTATTCAAGTTAGATGCATAAATGTTTAAAATTGAGATGTCTTCTTGCATTTTTTTTGACCAATATGAAGTGTCCATCTTTGTCTTAACTGAAGTTGCTTTGAATCCCCTTCTATCTGACAATAAAATTTCAACCCCTCCTTTCTTCCAATTTCCATTTGCTTGAAATACTGTTTTCTATCCCCTAACCCTGAGTAGTCCTTCAGGGCTAAGCATGTCTATGAATACAGATATGGATGGTTTGTGTTTTTTATCCAATCAGTCAGTCTGTGCCTCTTCAATGGGGAGCTTAATTTGTAGACATTTATTGGGAGTATTGATAAGTGTGGTAGAATTCTATTCATCTTATTATGAGATAGTCTGGTGTGTATTTTTATCCTTTGTGTCATTGTGGAAGCTAAGCTCTGGCCTTTGGCTTCTAGGTGATTGCTTTGGTGGTGTTCCATTGTGGTGTTCAGTTATGAGAATAGGTCTAATTATTTCCTGTAGAGCTGGTCTTGTTGTGGCAAATTTCCTCAGTGCTTCTATATCTGCCAAATGTTTGATTTCTACATCAATTTTCAAGCTAAGTTTAGCAGGATACAGGATTCTGGGCTGAAAACTTTTTATGTAAGAACACTGAAGGTGGATCATCATCCATTCTCTTCCTGCTTGTAAAGTTTTAGCTGAAAAGTCTGCTTCATCTTAATGGCTCTGCCTGCCTAGGTCAGTTGACACTTATTCCTGGATGCTTGCAGAATTTTTGTTTGTTTGTTTTGATTTTGGACAGGTTCACTACAATATGTCTTGGAGAAACTCTGTTTGAGTTGAGATGACATGGAGTTTGATATCCTACTGAAAGGAGTATGTCAGGTTCTTTAGTAAAAGTTGAGAATTTTTCATTTATGACAGTCTCTAGTAGGGTTTCCATTCCTTTAGAAAAGTCTTCTTGTGATTGTTTTCTTAGCATTCAGGTTCCACTGTGTTGGGAATCCAGATCTCTTCAATTTTGGATATTTTTTTGCTTGTATTTTACGGGGTCTCAGTTATTCTAACATATGTGATAACAATTTTCATACAGCACTTTCAAGTGTTTTTAGAAGAAAGATGTCCAGGCAATTTTTATACTTATGATATATTCATAAAAACAAATAAGCAATCAAAATTCTTTAAACTCTTAGATGACTGTTTAGCTAGGAAATTAATTCTGAATCTTAACATGCATTCCTTAATCATATAGTATGAAATAGTCTATTCTGTTCTTTCCTTATTGTTACTGTTAAAAACAAACAAACAAACAAGCAAACAAAAGGGGGAAGGTCTTCTATAATCTATTACTATTTGTGGGAATTCTTTTTTCCTCTTATATCTTTGAGAAAATTTTTTGATGTTTTGTAACTTCAGTACTTATTTATTTGTTTTATTTATCTTTTTTATAACTTATAATAAACTTTTGAACTGAAAATTTATTCGTTTCTTCTATTATGGAAAAAGTTTTAGCCATTAAAATTTTGTTTATAACTTTAATTTGTTATAATTTTGTTTTAACTACTGAGCCTGTCTTTTGGTGTGTGTGAGGTATATTTATTCTCTATATCTTCCTCTGAACCATCTACCTATCCAGAATCAGGTTCTGAGCCCAGTGGCCTTGTATTTGGTGGACCACTTAGAGGATAGGTCATTAAATATGAAATGTCTAATTCTGAATCAAAAGTTTAGTTTACTATATCTTAAAAAGAACCAAGTGCAGTTAATCAAAGTATGTCCCTTAACTATTGACACAATTTTGCCATCTTAATGGGAAGTTTGTTTATGCCAATAGTGAAGAAGCTTGGAGAGGGAGCAGCAATGAAAATGCAAATCCACAGCTTGTCAATAATTGAATATTGGTCCAAAGTGTAGGTGTGGTAGTCAATTGGTACCAGATCAGGTGAATATAGGGGATGACAGTTTCTAAGTTCACCTCTCTAGTTAAAGCATCATTGCTTGTGCTATGGCATTGTTTTGCAAGAGGACTGGCCTGTCTCTATTGAACTGTCTCAGCTGTTTAATCAGAAACATCCTTATCATTTCATCCAATTGGCTGCAGTAGACATCTGCCATAATCCATTGACCAAGTTTTATTAAGTTTTAGTGCATAATATTAAGTCTGGACTACCAAAAAGACATCATTACATTTTTTGATTAATATTTGGTTTTGGACTGTGCTTCAGCACTTCATTTTTATACAACCATTGTGCCAAATACTTGCAATTGTCAAAAAGAATCTATTTTTCATCACATGTAACAATACAGTATAGAAATGACTTGCCTTTATTTCATGACAGCAAAGAAAAGCAAGCTTCAAGATGATTTCTCTTTTGATGCTTGTTTAATTCATGCAGAACCAATCTATTCAGTTTCTATATCTTGACGATTTGTTTAAAATGGTCTGATATTTTTGGAATTTTAACCTCAAACCTTGCTGCTAATTCATGTATAAGTCAAGATGGATTTGCTTCCACGACAGCTTTCAGCCCATCCTTATACATCCTTGTCTCAGGTCACCCACAAAGCTCATTTTCTTTTTTTTCTTTTTTTGAGACAGAGCCTCAAGTTGTCACTCTGGGTAAAGTGCTGTGGCATCACAGCTCACAGCAACCTCCAACTCCTGGGCTCAAGTGAGTCTCCTGCCTCTGCCTCCCAAGTAGCTGGGACTACAGGTGCCCGCCACAATGCCTAACTATTTTTTTTTTTTTGGTTGCAGCCATCATTGTTGTTTGGCAGGCGCAGGCTGGATTCGAACCCGCCAGCTCAGGTGTATGTGGCAGGCACCTTAGCCACTTCAGCCACAGGCACCAAGTCACAAGGCTCATTTTCAAGATTAAAATCACCAGAATGAAACCAAATCATCAAGATATTGGGTGTTCATTAGCCACAATCTTCTGAAACATTTTGTTCATATTTTGAGCTGTCTGTGCTGCCTTGGTTCCATGATAGAACTCATATCAAAAAGTCATACAAATTTTGACTAATCCATGGTTTCATAAAAGTTGCTCTAAAAAGAATTTTGAAAGGTATTCACAGGCCAAGATATGCATTTGAAAGAATGTGGATATACCTTCACAATAAAAAACACAAATAATTAAAAAACAAAAAGCAAAATAGAAGTGCCAAAGTGAAATATCTGAGTAAAAATTGTCAACATTAGTACTTGAGGAAATCAGACATTTCTTACTTAATAGCCTAATAAATATTTTATTGCAGAAAGATATAGATTGTATGTTTTATAGAAATGCACGTTAATTGGATGTTTTATACAGATACATGTTAATTATGATTTATGTACCTACATCAGATCATGATGCCAGCTCCAGTGATGGGGAGAGGCTATGGATAAAGATCAAGCTTCTTTGGCTTGCCCAGGGCTCATCTCCTACTGCGTAGCCCAGTTCCTAACAGGTCGTAGACAGGTACAAGTCCACAACTCAAGCCAGGGATTACGGACTTCAGTGACTGATAGAAGATAATGAATAACTTTATTTTTATCAAATGCGTTGGGAACTCTCAGCCAGAGGGCCCTGAGAAACAAGCTCTTCTATGTGATGTTACCTAAAAGCCCCTTCATGCACGTATATAGTAGCAAACACCTTTATTTATGTTGTCCATATATTCCACACTGGGGAAATTCTAGGAGTTTGTGCTTCACTTAAAAGAAGTGATGATGTTCATTCTCTTTTCTCTCTCTCTCTCTTCTCCTCTGCTGTCTCTCCTCTTCACTCTCCTCTTTGCTCTCCTCCTTTCTTTCCCTTTTCTCTTCTCTTTTCTCTCCTCCTTGGTGCTGCTCTGTGGTGTTCCTCCCCGACAAATACCGACCTTTCATAAAAAAGAAAAAAAAAAAAAAGAAGTGATGATGTTCTGTTCTGAGGCCAGCTTTTGGGACAACATAATAATTTTTTTCTTTTATTATGAAATTATAATCATATAATCATCCAGTTATATAATTTATATTCAAACAAGGCCTGATAAAAAAGGAAACTTTATGATGCCAAATAAACTTTTTATTCAGTATGATATCACTGACATTATGTTAGCTCTCACTCTAGCAAAATTAGTTAAATTTACAGAAGGATGTGTGTTAAGTTTTACTTGTAAAATGTTTTAAAATTAGATTTTTAAGAGTTTTAAAATTTTAATTAGCATTTAATATTTTTACTGAAGTGTTCTTCTTAGCAAAAGCCTGAAATTGATTAGTTTGATCTGTTCAGTTGTATAGGAGGTTATAATTTAGTGAAATAATTGTTTTAATATTTAATCATGAATACTCTTTCTGGAATATAATTCATAAGTTCATTGGTTCTACCCTTGTCAAGTAATGGATTTTTATAAAATTGCAGCTCATTTAATGAAAAAAATTCCTTGAATTTTATATTTTATGTTTTTCCTTTTGTATTTAGTGGCTGAAATCTTATCTTCTTCCAAAGTGAATAAAGGGTGCTTTAAAAAATGCATAAAATATAACAGTAAAAACTGTTTATTTTCTTTATTTCTGTAAAAGAAAAAGATATGATAAAATAAGATAAAACAAATCTGAGTTTAATAATTGAGCACAAGAATTTGTTTGTATTATGGTGTTTGGCCACACATCTATGCCTCAGTTTACTACCAGATTAAGAATATAAACAAACTTTTCCATTTTAGGAAAAGAATCAGTTATTAAGAAGTAATAGCTCAATCTCTCCATAGAGATTGAGGTATTATGGAAATATATAACCAATTATGAACAATGATTTCCTTTGTGAGTTAAGAAATGTGAAATAAAGTTCAAAGACTCATGTAATGTTGATTATCTCTATTAAAGATGCTCTCTTTTTATATTATTTTACCTTTTATATTAATATGGCTTTGAGTTCTACAAACTTACAAGTTCCATATACTAAACGTCATCATGGATATTGCTGTTATTCTGAGCTTATCTGAAAATTATGTGTGTGTGTAGGCGTTGTGTGTTGAATGTACTTTTGAATTATTAAAATATTTCTCAGATTCATTAAAATTTCTACATTTAATCTCCTACTGTTACTTGACAATATTTTGCAATTTATTAACTATGTTTAAGAAAATCCATTCCTAGTAAAAATAAATAACTTGAAGCAAAGGTGTTTTCTTTCCTATAATTATAATTATTTATTTTAAACAAACATCATGAAATGAAACTTTTCCTAAGAGGTGAACACAAGGACAATGAAGATAACATTATCTATGACTGACAGATAACTATGGTACTATTCAATAAGCACATTTTAAGGCACTAGATTAAATTTTGTAAAAGAAAATAAACATGGGTTTCATCTTCACGTAGACTAACATGACAGACCAGGAAAAGGCACACTGGGCACGATACTTGAAGGATGCATGAGAATTTAGCAAAGTCAGATACAAGGGAGTAATATAAGCTCCATGTAGGCAGACATATCTATCTGTTATATATATTGTGTCTGGTAACTGAAACAGTGTTAGAAAACAGTTCATTCCCCATTACTATCTATTAACTATATATATAACTATATATATACTTTTAATTCTCTAGATTTTTCTATGATATTAGTTTGTGTAGCACATCCATTTTGTGATGGACCAAATTATTTCTTATACAGAATTCACAGATATATTAGAAATGCAATAACATTTTCTCTCATTTCCAATCTGAAACGTCCTTTGGCTAGCAGTCATTGAAACAGCCTCCTCCATCTTTTCCACTAACGTTAGGAAGAGACTTAAAAATTGCAAAACAAAAATGAAATTGCACAACATTGTGAACTGGGACACACTGTCAGCTTATTGTCAGAATATGAGGGAACTTTCCATACACAACCAGGCCATACAGAGAGGATTAAACACACCATCAGTATGATGATGCTGGTGTGCTTACCTGTCAGAATGTAGATAGAATTTTATTTCTTCCCGTCTCTAATTTGTGTACCAGAAACAAAATCTGAAAGAAGTAGAATTTTGTATAGCTATCCTGACTGCATGCTAAATTTTGTGGGCAGGATTATGGTTTTCCCTAACCCTTGCCTACCTTGACTTTTAATATTATGTCTCATTCTTTATACATGGAGATATTAGGATTTAAACAATAACAACAAAAATCGGGATTAGAGGAGGAAAAGATTACTGAGGAGAACTTGAGTGCAGAGACTACAATTTCCATTACTAGCCTGCAATTTGTGAAGGGCAAAACAGGCAAGCTCTAGTAGATCTCTTTCCTCTGTTAAACAATTTGTTTAGTACTCTCCAACTCTTAAGAATGTTAGACATATTTACTGTAGGTGAAAGAGGACCCAGAACAGCAGATGAAAACACTCCATAGAATATAAATGACAGATAAATACTAGAAACTGGGCTGGGAAATATGTACACTATGATCTGTAACTTTATTTAATTATATCCAAGTTGTGTGGGTTTGGATCTCCCCTTTCAATTACAAATATAAATATCATTAATCATAACTTCCATCTAAAAGGTCTCTTCGTTTTCCCCTTTCCCCCAATATTGAGTCACTGAATTTCTTATTATCCCACCTACCTTTTTCATAGTGCCTATTACCTCTGAATTGTGATTTTTTTATTTATCTCTTTGCTAGTGGTGGTCTTGCCAAACAAATTACATGCTCAGTGAGTCCTGGGTCCTTTTCTGTTTTGTTGACTGTTTAATGAATCACAATTAGAAGAGTGCCTGAGATCTAAAAGGGGCTTGATAAATGTATATCAAATGGAATAGAGAAAGAATGAACCAATTCTTGAGAATTCAGAGGACAGAGCCTCACTGAAAAGACTTATTCTAAGACTAGAGACTTGATCAAATACTACCAGTATTTCCTGAGATTTTTAGTAGCTTTTCTAGCTGAACTCAACTGACTTAGTTAAAAACTAATGCCACAAAGACTTTAAAATAGGGAGCTATTTATAAGGACTATCAGAATGTGAAAAAAAAGGTACAAAGAACTTCTCCATCCTGAACTTATGATCCTTACAACAGGCTAGTTCAAGTAGACACATATCTGAAAGTATATGACTGATTGTGTATGTATCTTTGATGCAGAGATGGAGATTAAGTTATTTCTGATGTATCTTTAGAATGAATGTAGGTCAAGGCCTCTTGGGGGGTCCTGATGAGTTTTTTTTTTTTTTTTCATTTCCTTTTCTTTCTTTTTTTTTTGGTACAGATAAGATATGGCTTTAGGATCTTCAGAGAACTCCTAGCAATAAAATTGTTTAGTATATTTACCTTGGCACTGAAATTATACTTTGGATAATTTTCTCTTCATTATGTTTGTCTGAAAGGAGACTTAAAAACAACTGTGACTCAGACATACTACAGAATTTGCATACTATATTTGAAATGTGCACTTGCAACTAAGATGTCTTATTACACATGTGTCAATCAATATACAGTCTTTAAGAGAAAATAAAACATATTGATACCTGTAGTGAGATTTATCTGGGGATATAAAGATCACTAAAATTATTCTTTGTCTATAATCAAATGAACTTTACATTTGATATAGTAATAATAAGATATTATGATGTAGAAAAACTTAGCAATGACATTATGAAGCTGGGATTTTCATTGGAATGAGGAATGAGGAAGAAAGAGAAAAGAAAATATGGGGATAAAAAATGGGAAAAGCAGTAGGGTTGACTCTTAGATAACACAGATTTGACCCATGCAAGTCCACTTATACACAGATTTTTCTTCTGTCTCTATCACCCCCGACAAGAGACAGAAAGATCTTTATGATAATCAACTTCCACTTAATGAATGGGAAATGTATTCTCTCTTCCACATGATTTTCTTACTAAAGTTTTCCTTTCTTTAGTTTACTTTATAGTAAGAATACAGTGTATATGACACATAACATGCAAACTATGTTCTCAAAAGTAGCTTATTAGTCAAGATTTGGGGGAAGTAAATATTTATGTTCAGATTTTCAACTGTCAAGAAAGTAGGTGTACAACTACCCATGTTCTTTAAGAATCAACTGTAAATATCTGAATTCAGAGAAGATAGTTCTATCTAATTGTTTTAGTGAAGAATTAAAACTATTCTTCACAGAGAAAGATGAATTTTTTCTGGTAAATACGCAAATTATAGCTGTGAATTTACTCATTTGAAATTAATGGGCAAGTATTTAAGTTGTGTGGAACTAATAAGAAATTCTTAATGAAAAGAAATACTGCCTGGTAACATTTTTGTTTGTTCATCAACTAGAATGATAAAATTGCTTAGAAAAGTGATTATGTAATAACTAAGTTGTACACTTTAAATATATGCAGTTTTATTTGCAAATTATATCTCAGTAAAGTTGGGAGCAAAATTTTTTAGAAGGAATTAAAAAATGAGTGATTTCACATTTCTTTTTAGTATATTACATCAAAGATTTCTGGCTTATAAACACAAAAAAATTTTGTCTCGATGCCCGTAGATCCGTTGTTAGGGTGCTGGCAACATACACCAGGGCTGGCAGGTTCGAACCTGCCTCAGCCTGCTAAATAACAATGACAACTACAACAAAAAAAGTCCAGGTTTTGTGGCAGGCACCTGTAGTCTAAACTACTTCGGAGGCTGACGCAAGACGATAGCTTAAGCCCGAGAGTTCAAGGTCGCTGTGAGTTGTGACGCTGTAGCACTCTACTGAGGGTGACATAGTGAGACTCTGTCTCAAAAAAAATATTTCTCACAGTTCTGGAGTTTGGGGAGTCCAAGATCAAGGCACAGGATGATCTGTGTCTGCTGAAGGCCCATGTCCTCATAGGCAATTGTCTTCTCTTTCTAAACTCACATAGCTAAAGGGCCAGTGATTCCTCTTGGATCACTTTTATAAGGGCACTAATCTCATTCATGAAAACTCTATCTTGTGATCTAATCACTTTTCAAAGATCCCCCACCTTCTAATATCATCACCTTGGGGGTTTGTATTTCAAAATATGAATTTGGGCGAGGTAGCACAAATATTCAGACAATAGTACATGTAAATGCTGGAAGGAAAGGGACTGATGCTTACAATATTTTGAAGGATTATAATCATCTTCCCTAAGTTTCATCTTCTGGAATCCAGAAGGATCATGTATCTCATTATGGATTGTGCAACCAGGAATCAATGCCACAGCTGCACTATTGCTTTCCAAAGGTTTTTCCTTACTTCTGGTCCACAATATCTTGGGAATTAGGAAATAAAAGCCTTGCCCCAATTCTTACAATCTATAATTTAGAATGAAATTATTCTTATAATTAGTAACATCTGAAAACAATGAATCTTCCATAACTGGCTTAAAGTGATTCACCCATTGATTTGTTTTGGAAAACTGTCCTAAGAGAATTACGGAACAAAAGGTTCAGGTGCAAAGTGAGTTAGCGTACAAAAGTCTTTTCATCTCCACAAATGCAGCAGCGCATAGAGCAACATAATTGCCTTTTGCATTTCCAAGGAACTTGATTAATTATTTCTTCACCTTTAGAGATCTTATTGAGCATGCAATTATTGGATTAAAAATATGTGAAATGGCAGGTGTTATTTGCCATCCATCGTTTTGTTACAGCAAAACTCACCACTCATTTATCACTTTGAAGAGATAATATTAATTTATAAGGGACAGTTAGTAAGTAAGCAACAGTGGAAGAGTTCTTAAAATTTTAATTTCAACTTTTTAAAAAAGAACATAAATATAAAAATAATCAAATATCCAAATTCTCAATATATGAAACATATACAAATCCAAATACAATTGGTAGTTGGAAATGATTACTTCTGTTTAGTCATTATTCAAATGTATAATCTTAGTGGAATAGAATTGCACACATAAAAAGCAGATAGAAGACAAGATCAAAATCATGTTTAGAGTAGCTATTTCAGTGTGATGGGTTCTGTTTCTCTTCAAATATATGCATACATGCATGTATATACATATATGTACACACAAATATACACTAAGTGCATATATAATCACTATGTTTAATTTCAATACACCAAAAGAACACAACAATTATTAAATTGTTTCTACCAAAATTATTGCATCATTTTATTATTTCCATGAATCATTAAATTTACCCTTTTGACTCTTTGGACCAAATTTTGAATGATATCTATTGACCAAAGAAGTTACTTTCTATTTGGTGCTTGATGATGAATCTTCACATAAAATGTGAATAGAATTCTGGACAAAATTTCCATCTTCCAACTAAACTTTTGAGTTTTTATATTAGTATAATTGAGCTTTTTATGTTGTGTGTTTAACACATTGAGAATTTGGGCATAAATATTTTTATAATCACTTCCTTTTGAAAAAAAAGTTGTGATCAAAAATTTAGGAGCAATTGCATTCATTTACAAAATGACCTGTAATAACCGTAGACCTGAAAATATAGAGTCGGACCCACCTTTACGTGCTATAAATCAGAAATTTATTGAATCTGCACAGGGGACTGTCCTGAGAAACAGTTCCGTCCCAGTAATGGGTGTGTGCCTTATATAATTTTTGTGCAAGCATACTACAGAAGCGAAACGTGGCTGGTTGGGGGGGGGAGGAGTTATAGCTCAAGTAGTCTTGGATACAGCAATGGTTGCAGTTATGTAATAATGATTAATACAGCCTTGGTTGACAATGGATATATCTTAAATCACAATGGTTATAGTTATGTAACCATGATTAATACAGCCTTGGTGGATTTCCACCATTGTTCATCCACTGAGATCTTGGGGGTTTTTTGGTGAAACTTGGGACTTTTTTTCCTTGTCCTTGGAATCATCTCTGAGGGGGAAGGAGGAGGAGGCAGGAGGCCTGGGAACTTGCCTGGAGTAGGGGGCAGGTTGGGCTGTTCCCAGAGTTGACTCTGGGGAGGGGGAGAAGGAGGGAGGTGAGCCCACTTCAGACCACGAAATTAACATTTTCAAATAATAGCATATTAGACATAATAATGCTACTTCTATCATATTTTAATTGTAGGATGAAAGAAGATAAAGTATGTATAGCATTTAGTATAAAGGGATTTCTTGAACTTAATAAATTATTAATACATTGCTTTATTATTAGTTTTATTATATATTGTTATTATCCATATTAGTGTATATGTATAGTTTTAAATTCATGTGTAAATATGGACATATGTACGAATAAGAAGAGAAATTGAGAAAAATTTTGAACAACTGCTTAATTGTCTTAAATTGAAACATTGAGCAGAGAAGAAATGTATTAATACTTGAAATTTTGCATTGTCTATTTCAGATAAGAAGTTGTATTTCTGAAAAAAACATTGATTACTATTTATAACTTTTAAGTGATTACATATGTTGGATTCTGAATATTAATTTTCAAGCACATAGAGTTGCAACAGCCTAAAGAATTTGAAAGTTGATTATATAAATCCATATTTGATTTTCTATTTAAACATCATCTGCTGTTGAGACGTAGTGTGATATACATCAATAACTTATTTAACACCTCTTACAAACCTAATAAAGACTTCCTTATTTTCTATTTATTTAATGTTCCCATTTTATCTATTCTCTTAGAATATATGTTTGTTAAATGCCAATATTTTGTCAGTTCTTTTTCCTGTTTAGTTCCTATTGTGGGCTTCAAATAATAATCTATTTTTAAAAATAAACTTTAGAAGTTAATGTTTTGACAAGCTTATTTTTACATATCAAGCATCTCATGATCTCTGCCAAAATAGCAAAGAGAAAATAAAAAAAACAGGACTTCAGAAAAATTAAAACTTTTGTGCATCAAGGGAGATGATCAATAGGGTAAAAAGGCAAACCACTCTGGGAAGGAATATTTCAATAGCATATCTGATAAGGGGTTGATATCCTAATTATTGAAAGAACTGAAACTCCACAAAAAAATAACAAAAAGATTCTGAATAAATATTTCTCCAGAAAAGATAAACAAAGATCAATAAGCACATATAAAGGTACCCAACATACTAAACCTTAGGGAAATGCAAATTAAAAATACAACAAGATGCCTCCCGTGCTTGTTAGGATGAGTATGACCACAAAAAACACAAATTAACAACTGGCAGCATGAATGTGGAGAAGTTACACAGTAGTGTACCCCTGGTGGGAATCTAAAATAGTGTGGCCCTTATGGAAACTAGTATGACTGTTCCACAAACATTAAAAATAGAGTTTTCATATGATTCAGAAATGTCATTTTCTGATATGTATTATATGTATTTAAAATAATTGAAATCGGGAGCTCAAATAGATATTTGTAAACCCATGTTCACAATAATGTTAATAGTTAAAGGAAAAATCAATTTAAGGTATTCATCAATAGATGAAATATATTTATAAATGTATATATTACAGACAATGAAATATTATTGATCTTTAAAAAGGAAGGCAATTCTGACACATCCTACAACATAATTGAACCATGAAGACATTATGCCAAATATTCCACTCCAAAAAATGACAAATAGTGTATGATTACACTCATATGAGGTACTTAGATTACTCAAATTTATGGAGATAGAACATCTGATGGTGGCTCCCAAAGACTGGGAACAAGGGAGGATGAGGAGTTATGGTTTAATAGATTTAAAGTTTCAGTTTTGCAAGAAGACACAGGTTCTGAAGAATGGTGGTGATGGTTGCACAGCAATGAAAATGTATCTCATGCCTAAATTTGATGATTTTTTAATATATATATACATATATATATATAGTTTTTATTAAATCAGAGCTGAGTACATTAATGTAATCAAGGGGTACAATGTGCTGGTTTTATATACAATTTGAAATATTTTCATCAAATAGGTTATCATAGCCTTCATGGCATTTTCTTAGTTATTGTGTTTAGACATTTATATTCTACACCTAGTAAATTTCACATGCATCCTTATAAGATGCACTGTAGGTGTGATCACACCAATTACCCTCCCTCCACCCATTCTACCCCCTTACCTTCCCTCTCTCTCCCCCTTCCCCTTCTTCTTGGGCTACAATTGGTTTCATAGTAGGGCTGAGTACATTGGATACTTTTTCTTCCATTCTTGAGATACTTTGCTAAGAAGAATATGTTCTAGCTCTATCCATGTACAAATACACATTTTTAAAAGGTACCATCTTTAAAAATATTTTTTTATTTCTTTGTCCCTAAATTAACCAAATTGGAAATTTTTGATGGCTCATTTTAGTGTATGACTATTCTGTTAATATTGCGAATAGTTAAAATTTAATAAAATGTTTTGTTGTGTGGGTTTTGATATTTTGTACAACATGATCCCAGAAAGTTTTCTGCTATATATGTCCGGTGTTTAAATTGAAAACCTCTTAAATTTTAATTTAATTTAATTCAAATTAATACTTTAAATTAACAGAATCTAAAGTAGGCCAAGTATGGTGGCTCATGACTGTTCTTAGCACTCTGGGAGGCCAAGGCAGGTGGATTGCTTGAGCTTAGGAGTTTGAGATCAGCTTCAGAGCTGGATCCCATCTCTATTAAAAATAGAAAGAAAGCAAAATAGCCAGGCATCAGGGTGGGTGTCTGTAGTCCCAGCTACTCAGGAAGTTTAGGCAAGAGGATTGCTTGAGCCTGGGAGTTTGAGGTTACTGTGAGCTATGAATGATGTCATGCTACTCTACCCAAGATGATAGAGTGAGACTCTTAAAAAAAAAAAAAAGAAAGAAAAAGAAAAAAAAAATTAAGTATTTAAATTGAAAATCAGGGGAAAACCCCTTTATGGTTAGGAGTGAACCAGTACAATAGGAGGGTTAACTGTGGCCTTGTATGTAAACTTAATTATTGTATACTTATATTCATACAACTGTGGCCTTGTATGTAAACTTAATTATTGTATACTTATATTCATACATTACATATTCCCTAACCAATATAAAGAGCATTTGAAGAAAAAGCAATCCCATAGGCCAAAATTTTTATTTTGATGCTACTTAAAAATTAACCAAAACTGCCAGAAACTTTTTTTTCTTGTAAATGTGATGCTTTAAGTGAAAGTTCCCTAATTGCAGGGATTTTTGTTTCTTTGTTATTGCAGATCTGCTGCTGACACCAAATAATCACTCCATAATTACATTTTAAATAAGTAAATTACATTTTCTTTCTTTTTTTGTACTTTTGGAGACTGAATTTTATGGCATTTTTTCCACTGGAGATGATAGTTTCTTTGAAACTTTCACTAATGTTGAATCACCATCCTCTTGAACATGCAAACATAAGGCATTTATTTTGCCATATTAACAGATATACGTAAATATATGTAAATAAAAATAAATATATGTAAAAAGTATTTTTTTGTTGAAACATCCTCTCTTAAAATGTATTTAAACCCTCATAAAGGAATCTTCAGAAATAGACAACTCCCTCTTTGAAGAGATCACTCACTGTTTCCATTTCAGTGTTTTCACCTCCCTGGTCTTCAAATTGCGACTGAGATTCAAGTATCTCTTTAACTTAGTTCTAAACTTCTTTTCATCAGGGACAAAATACAGCTTCAGTGTTAAATAAGGAGTGTGAAATATCACATGACCTGGAGGGCTATGGGCAAAGCCATTCACACTTTCATAAGCAGAGTATGGTATATAATGTGACCTGGGTGATGTTAATAGTACACAATTTTTAGGTAACCCAATGCCAATATTCCTTTTTTTGCAGACAGAGAAAGCCAAATAATATGAGAATAGAACAACTAAACCTTCTGAGGAGATAGCATGTGCAAATTAATTATGGCTGTTGCTGGCTATTGACACATAGGTGCTAGCTTTGGACTGAATATTTAATTTCTTTAATCCTGAATATTTCTCATCTGCAAAAATGCACTAACAGTATTTCCCTGACAAGACTTGTATAAGAATTAATTGGAGTTCTCCATATATAGTAACTGCTAAATAAATAGATACCATCATCTTTATTATCATTATCATTGTTAATAAACCCAGCCTCATTATATATCAAAATAATGACAAGTGACACTCCATGTGTAAGAATTAAAGTCTATCACAGGCTTGTATTCAATAAGCAATTACTAAATTATTCAAATAAAAATTTTCTGACCCCATGACATGAGCACTGTAGGATGAGAAACTGATATATATCTTTTTAAAATTTACCTGTGGCTGTGAATTATAAAATTTACCTGTGGCTGACTACTGTCAAATGAAATAGTTGTGCGAGTGATTATTCCACATCGTTAATTGTTCCAGTAGTGCAGTTGCTCAAGGAAATTGGCTGTTACTGATTCACTAGAGCTTGATACATCTTATTTTCTAGCCAAAGAGTATGGACTTTGTTTCTGTGATGCTCATAGTTTAAAGAAAGCTTCACCTTTCACGACAGGAACAGAGATTTTTAAAGTAAAGAGTGTAACAATGCAGGAAAACGTTACAGTAAAATGAAGTATGAATTCTAGCACTGAAAGGTTGTGTTATTGCAGTCCAATGCGTTGTATTTTAGGATAAGTGTATTTATAATATAGTAGCAATAAATAACAAATTACTTCGACATTACATTGCAATTTTATTCTTAATAAAATAGCTGCCACATATATGAAAAGGCTAATCACCAGGCAGTTCACTTACAACTCAGCCCTCCTAATGAGACTATAAGGAGGAATTTCCCCCTCATTGTGTGAATGGGGAAACTGATCCTCCTCACAGGGGTGGATTTAACCAATTAAAAGAGAATAAGTAGAGCAATACAAGACATTCTCAAAATCCGGCTTCAAATTCTGTCTGAGAGTCCATGCCATTCTGTATGCATTCAGCAACATCATCAACATTCTACTCATCAGTCATTTTGAAATGCCAATTCTTCAACTGAAATACCATGCTTTAATTGATTAAGCAACATTCAGTTGTAAAGTTTCTAAATCTCAAAGCATTTTAACAATTCACTGGTAAACTCATGCACCATGGCCCAGGATTCAAGTTGTTGCTTTTAACTCTGGCCCTCCTCCTCATATTTCTGTAAACTTAGTCAAATTTATCTATTAACCTCCATTATTTCCACGTTTAAAAGAGAATTTAATTACCTACCACATATATTGTTGAGAAGGTGTGATTAATAGATATAAAGAGCTCTAAGGACCTGGTGTATGAGAAATGCTCAATACGAAATATTAATTGTATTGCAATTATTATGAGAATAAATTTTTATTGTCTACATTAATTTTTTCTATATTTATGGACTTTTTATATGAAACCACCCAAAAGAAGGGAACTACAGCAGGGAACATAATCTATTATGTAGCTTTCAATAGGATAATACTATATCAATGTAATCTTTCTCCTTTTTAATATTAGCAGAATTATTATACAGCATTTTAAAGTTTTCATTGCTATCATATGAATTTATAAGTAAATCATTTGAAGTGCTCATGATCAGAATACCTCTTAGACCAAAGAGATCTAGCTATGTAAATCTTTAAAAAGCATCACAGATTCTTTCCTGAAGAATATTCCTTCGACATTTTACATTACCCAAAATGAATGACCCCAGCTAACCCCCCTGAAGGTGATGGATTTATGTTTATTACATTATTGTGAAATGTAAAATTTTTTCTGCCACTGTCCACATCTAAATAGTAACTGATTGTTAAAATGTACTTTTTAAACTTGGGTGTCATATCACGTGCATGTCCTGAGTACCCAGGGTTCAGTTTCAGAAAACATTTCCTAAATGCTCCCTGCACCTGTAACCTAACGAGGAAAGATGTACTTGAATCTTCTGCTCTGCTGCTCAAAGTACTCTGACAGAATTGGGAGCAGAGATTATTATTATATTAATACTTGTCCTTGCTAGGAGTGGAATTTCTACTGGAATTTTTTTTTTTTTTATGTTCTTCACTTATGACAGGGTTAAAAAAAAATACGACAGGTGACATAATGAGATGGCTGAGGCTTCCCAGATTCTGGTTCCATTACACAATTTTTATAACCACAACTCAGACCTTATAAATAAACAATAGTTCTGATAATTTTCCTTGTAGGAGAACAAATAATTGTGTATCAGGAAAATGTGATGCGAACAGAGAACTCCAGGCCTGACTGCGTGGTATCTCTTTCTTAAGTATTTTTTTAGATATTGGTTGTTAGCAACATTCTCTATATAACTTTAATGATTTCTACTATAATCTCTTATGTTGTCCTCATTATATTATTAAAAAGAGCCAACCTTCTATGAGGGAGAATATTTTATACTTGGTTCAAATATTTTCACATGCCATATTCATTGTTGATAAAATAGAAAAGTTTATATTTGCCAAGATTTTTGTTCAAATAAATAAGTCTTCAGTCAAATGGGTGTTTCCTGTATTGAATAAGATCAGGAAATATCTACCTTGCAAGACTGAAAAATATAGGAAACTGGGATCTTAAACGTTTTTTAATTGTGTCCTGTGAAAAGTAAAGGACAATCCAAATGAAGAAAAAGTTGATATCTGTGAAAGATAAAGAGTTAAAGTAAAGTTTGTCATGAATTATAATTTTGCTGACAGAAATATATTGCTAGATTTAGAAGATAGTGTTTGCAAAAAAAAAGAAAAATAATAAGTTAGTTTCTAATTCTTCATGTAGTTCACCAGTGAGTAAGTCGATGACAGTTTAATACTGAGTTTAAAAGCTATGTGCTTTGTTTTAAGGCTAAACTTTAAAAAAATTAAAATAGGAAACTAGTTAAAAAATTGAAGGATCTATTAACCTTAGGCACATATAATAAAGAACGAATTTTCTAGTATCTCTTGTCAACCTTCATCAAAATACTAATTCTAATTAATGTTACATTGTGCTATTAGTGTTTATAGGAGTTGATATCCTTACTAAGGAAATTAGACAATAGTTTCATTAAGATGATATAAAAACGATAGTTTTTTGGTATTTATTCAGAAATAATCTGCAAAATCTAGAAAATGGATATGTTGTTTTACTCTGGACTAGAACAAAGTACTTCTTTTTCTTTCTTTCTTTTTTTTTTTCTTGATAAATGATTCAGAGTAGGCCTCAGCAAAAAGATACCAAATTTTAAAATTTATTATTGTCAATAGTCTCTGTGACCTTTACTTTAACTGCATCTCGACTGTCAGTAATAATCCAAGGCTGCACTTTCAATGATAAAATGAAAAACTTTGCATATTGAATCTCTGGGTCTCCTTGAAAGTGTTCAGCTATCACAGTCATTTATTCCCATTGTCAGAGCAAGGTCCATTATGAAAGCCCATTCGTCTTTGCTTGAAGATGAAGAGTGGAGAAACTCTGCTTCTGCCTTGAATCAAGTACTAACTACTTCAGGGCCCTCAGATATATCAAGTCACTGAATTGCTGTAGGTCTAAGATTCTCTCTATTTTTGGCTCAGGGCACTGGTTCTTTAAGAGTTTACTTCACCTTTGTAATGCACCATTTGTGAGCCAGGTAAAATAACACTTCATCATACACTTGGGAGTTCCTTTTTAACTGGGCTTTTTGCTTGTGCCTTATTTATTATTAGTATTCAACTAATGCTGACAAGCTAAACTACTAGTCAATTATTGCAAAAAGTTTGCTTTACCTATGTAGAGTAATAAAACCTAAAGGAAGGAGAACAATCATTCACTAAAATAGTCCACTACATTTTATGTTAAATATGAACAATCTTATTTATTTGTTTCTTATTATATTCTCATTTAGTAATTGGCCAGAAGTATTATCTGTATACCGCATTGAGCTAATCACCACAACTTATAAGATAATGTAGGAAATCCATGTAAAATAAAGATAGATAGCAAATACAGTGATGTGCGTAATATTAGCTGATGCTTCTGCCTCAAACTCCAAGTCAGACACATATGAGAACTCAAAAGTCTGATATGCAAAACCTTATTTATCTAAAATCATCACTCTTCATTAGTTCAGGTAATTGACTTTAATTTAGTTTTTACACCCTTTTCCACAGAAAACCTTGAATCTTAGAGTTTAAACTCAGACTTCTTTGATGTTGGGGGGGAAGGAAAAGAATAAAAGCAGCTTAATTCAGGTATGCCAGCATCCCTGAACCATACCAATGTGGGCACTTCATCCTCAGAAGAGTGCGAAGGAGAAGAAAGAGGCCTAGCCTTTGTCAGAGGAAGAAGGCCTTGGGATGTGTATGAATTTCCTAGGGTTGCAGAAACAAATTACCAAGATCTTGGTGGTACAGTATTTATTCTTTCACTGTTGTGGAAGCCAGAATCCCCGAATCAAGGTGTCAGGAGGACGATGCTCTCTTTGGAGGCTTTGGAGGAGAATCTGTTCTGTGTGTCTTCTGCCTCTGGTCTCTGCCAGCATTCCTTGGCACTCCCCCAACCTCCCTTGGCTCATGGCCTCATCACTCCAGTCAGCCTCTGCCTTCACATCACTTTCTCCTCAGACTACACCCACTCTCTCTCTAGCTCTCTTTTACCAGGACTACTTGTGATGACATTCATCTACCCAGCTAATCTAGGATGATCACTTCATATCAAGATCCTTAATTTAATTGCATTGGCAAAGGCCTTTTATTCCAAATAAGATCAGATTTCCAACTTCCAAAAATTAGAATGTGGAAATATCTTCAGGTTGTGTGTGGCATTTCTCAAAGTACCATAAGCTGTTTACTGTTATTGGCATGGTAGCTAAAAGGGAAACTTATCTCTACAACACAACTTTTTTAGATGGTAGCTATTAAACATAAAATATATGTTCTCAAATATGATCAATCTCTGATGAGGAAAAGAGGTAATGGAGAACACTGATAAAGAGTTTTATGGCAAAACAAAATTAATATTGAACAATATCTAGAGTACCTAATAACTTAGAATAATATGGGATTTTTTGTTCATTTTCAAATACATTCTTTAAAGTATATGCATTTTCATTTTGTTCTGGGTGATGCAAAATAAGACCTAAGAAAACTTCTATTTCCACATTGCCTAATATTTTGTAAAGAAACATTAAAAAAATAAACAGAAGTGAGATGGGGTATACTAACATCTAATACAATTGACTGGCTAGTGTATGTCAGTGTCAGAAGTGGGTAAGAGATAGCTTCATTTAGATAATTTAATGATGACTGAATTGATTCCTGACAAAGGAGGCCCTCACATTCAGTTTCTATAAGTAATTACCAAGCTCTAAAAAAAGTGGATTAATTTAATTAGCTGGCATTCTTTGGTTGTACCTTTGAAAAAAGTGCTTGCTATAATGCTTTGGTGTGTCTTTAAAGAGCTAAAATAACTTACTTTGATGCAAAAATCAGCAAGGAGAGCTCATCTGCTAAAATGCAAACTAGAGATGCTTTTCTATAGCTATTCTTGGGCACACTCAAATCAAGCTTTTTGAGTTTTAGATTGGCTGCCTCAAACACCCCTTATTTACATAAACTCTGGGCTTTTGCAGTCATCTCCATTGTGCACTGGAGTTTTTCTGCATGCATTCTGATTAGACTTGTGTAAAATGCATAAATTTCTTATCCTATCAAAGGCTGACCTGGGGGAAACTGGTGGGGAGTGGGTATAGGAGGAAATTAGTAAATTGGCAATTCCTTTTTAGCTCCGGCAGTCATTTGGATGAAATGAACCAGATATTAAAGAGGGCAGCATTACTGGTCTAAATAGAAACAGAATCAAAGGCCTCTGACTTGTGGAAAGATACTTCAATGATAAACATGCAAAAAAGCATTGTGAACAGAAGATCTGGGTGTTTTCCCAGAATAAAATCAAATAAAAAATCCCAGAGAATATGTGAATTCTTGATATTCTATGTTAAAATATTTGATACGAAGTAACTTACTAATATAAATAACAGGTATGTTATAATTTGTAATTTATTTGCTCCTTTAATTTATATCAAAGAAGAGCAAGTCTGATCATGAGGTTAAGTATTGTAGATACTTTCCACTATCATGGTAGGTGTTTGGATAGCACTTGCTAATAAAGCCCACTCAAGAGGAAGGCAAACACATTTATATGTTTCTCTGAATTACATTTCAAATAAATACAAATATTTAAGGCATTTCAAACAGTGAAATATAAGATGAGTGATTATGTAAAATGTACTACAGAGAATAATGTCACTATAATTATCACGATAATTTAAATAGTATTCTAAAACTATTCTATATTATATCTTTCATTAATAGAAGGAATACACAGTATAAATCATTTTCCTTTAATATGATGATAAAAGATAATATGATAATTTTATTAAATATGAGAAAAATATCTTTTAAAAATTTTTACCAAAGATAGAAATATCTAAGGTCAAATCAATCATATAATGTGATTAATTAAAAGAGTAGGATTACTTCCAACAGAGAGACGGATCATATATTTTGTAGTAAATCTATATCTTACATTGAAAAAGTAAACGAATGATATAATCATTATAAAATAAAGATAGAGATGTTCAATTATCTTCAAAATTATTTTATTGGCAATATAGTAAACATGTATGAGCATTTATAGGCATATGAATGAGCTTCACTTTAAGAGTATGTTAGAACTGAAAGAAGTTCAGGACTGTACTTAGGGCAGTGAAAACACATTTAATTTAGGAACTACTCTGTCCAGCAGAACATAGTCCACTGCAAGCAGAATCAAAGGATTTCAACTGAACGGAGGATAGCAAAGGTCATTGTTATGCTAATCACAATGAATAGACATCCAAGGATTTCTTTCCTTTGAATCTTGGTATGGGAGTCCCCAAGAAAAACAATACAGTCAAGACCTGAATTGGATGATATTTTAACTTACAGTGACAGAACAAGATCAGCTCCAACATTGTGCATTCATCCTCCAGGGCTAGCATGTCCCCAGCCCTCCATCCCCACCTCATCTCCATCCCACACAAGGCAATTGGCTTATGAACAAACTTCTCCTGCTGAAATAGAAAGATTCAACCCAGTGGAGTCTGAAATACTGAAAGCTGGGGCATGTGAGGGCCACTGATGCATATGCTTAAGCAGAGCAAAGAAACTGAGTCTAAAACAGGGAAAGATATTCTTCCATTAGGCAATAAGCCCACATCGCCTGTATGGGCTCTAAGTCTCTGGCAAAGTTGTGTTCCCTGCTTATGGCCCACTGTTATGGGTGAAGTCAAAAGTGCATGTGAGACTCTTCCCTACATAGTACAATAGGGAAAAGAAACTTCAGTACTTCAGAAATGGGCTCAATTCAAACACAGCAATGAAAAGCAGGGATGCATAGCCAAGGAATGAAGTTAGGAAGCTCAATGGATGAAAAATTACTAAGAGGAAACATCAAGGGTCTCAGGGGATTCTTGCTAAATGACCAAACAGCATTCTGGCCGGAGCCAGGCCAGGGTAACCAGGTATCACCTGGGTCACCGGGGTGGATGGTGGGGATGCAGAATTTAATTAGATACGAGAGTGATTTTTATCAAATATTAGGAAAACTGATTTAACAGAATTATTGCTAAATCCATGCTATAAAGGTCTAGTGAGGACACTCATATATATATATATATATATATGTGTGTGTGTGTGTGTGTGTGTGTGTGTGTGTGTGTGTGTATGTAAAACTGTACATATAGATAAAGTTAGATACAAAATGTTCTTACTTGTAAAGTGGAATCAGTTAAAGCAAAGAGAGTTTTCTAAATAGAGAGGATACACTAAAAGGGAAACATTGTACAGGAAACAATGGGACAATAAAACTAGTTTCTCTGAAGGACTAATTGGGCCATTAGATGTGCATACAAAGCTGTTACTATAGCTTCAACAAATACACACTCTTCAGGCTGAGGCCAGTGGTTCACGACTGTAATCCTAGAACTCTTGGAGGCTGAGGACAGTGGATTGCTTGAGCTCATGAGTTTGAGACTAGCCTGAGCAAGAGTGAGACCCCATTTCTAAAAACTGCCAGGCACTGAGGCAATCACCTGTAGTCCCAGCCACTCAGGAGGCTGAGTCAAGAAGATCACTGGAGCCCCAGAGTGTGAGGTTTCTGTGAACCGTGACACCACAACACTCTACTCACGGTACAGAGTAAAACTCATTCTCAAAAAACAAAACAAACAAAAACCCGCTTCTATTGTTTGGTGAAGAAAAACCTGATGGATGTTATCCTCCAATCTCTCTTCGAGGCTAGCCCTTGAGCATCCTAATTCTTTAGTGTTCATTATTGTAATGATTTGCAGTCTCACCCAAAGTCATCCACCTTAGAAAGATAAGTGCCATCTCTGCTCTTTTCTCTCAGCATCTAATTTGCTGAGGTTTCTTACCAATTCCATAGACCTTCTATGTTTTATATTAGATATTTATGTTCAACCCCTCTTTTCCAGCCCAATTGCCCATATTTTACTTAAAGGCCCAGTAACTTTTCAAATAGAATATTGCTGAACTTGAAACTATATTATTTGTTCCTCTCATTCAAAAATACTTATTATAGTATATGAGAAAAATTAATACTAACAATACAGGTATTTCTAAAATACAAATCTCATTATTCTGGTCGTCAACTAACTAAAAATTTGCCAATTCTTATTCCTTGTATTTTGGATAAAAAGAAAACCCCAAAATCAATCATAGCATCAAAAACATCAATGAGAATTGATAAAATTAAAAGTTTGTGTCCTTGCTGCCTAGCCAAGGACACAATCAATAGAGTAAAAAGACAACTCATTAAATTGCAGAAAATATTTGGGTATTGCACATCTGATAAAGGACTAATAAGAAGAATCTACCCAAACTCAAGTAATCAGCAAGAAAAAAAATGTAACAACCCCATTAAAAAGTGGGCAAAAACCATGAACAGTAACTTTTCAAATGAAGATAGTCAAATGGCCAACAAACACATGAAAAAATGCTCAAAAAAACCTTATAATCAGTGAAATGCAAATCAAAACCACAATGAGATATCATCTAACTCAGTGAAAGAAGCTCTTATCCATAAGTCCAAAATAACAAGTGATGGTATGGATGCAGAAAAAAGAACACTTATATGAAAAGTGCATGTGGGAATAATTAAGGGATGAGTCATATTTTGATGTGCTTATATTACTAGTAATAATGATTTTATAAACTTAAAACCAATATTCAATTATTAGTTATAAGTAAATTAAAAATTAAATTAAAAATAAGATTACAGAAATGGACAAAGGGAGGACAGTAATAGGAGATATTACTCCTAGGAGCACAAAGTGTGAGACCTTGTCACTTTAATATTCTGAAGCCTGGCTTGTGAAATATCCCCACTCCCCCCACAACAGTAGCTACCACAGGCTGCAGGCCTTGTGGCTCTTCTCGGCCAGGGCACGGCTCTGTGCTCTGGGAGAGTGTAATTGACAGAAAACCGAAAACAGTTGCTCAAAAAATACATCTTCAGGGAACTAACTAATATCTAGAATTCTGAAATGAAGATGGTACAGAAGATAAACTGGGGGAATAGCCAAATTGATAATTTAAGCTCAAAAGAAGATACCCGAAAAAGAGACTAAGAAACAGTGAACCAGAAAGTATGAAGAAAAGCAGGAAATCAGGAAATTGATATCACAAAGCCACAGGGATAATAAGTTACAAAAAAATAGATTCACCAATAGCTGTTGGAAGATGGTGTATTGCCAAATTTGATAAGAGCCATTTTGTGAAATATTGAAGATAAAGGCACTTCAGACGGTTTACAATAGAAAAGAGGAGGTAAAGAAATGGAAAGAACAGATACAAACTGAATTGCAAAGTTTTGTTAGAAAGATATCAGAATGGTTGGGACGGTAGCTAGGAAGGACAGGGCTGAAGAGAAGGATTTAGTGAACTTTGTGTGGTTGGTGTTGAAGTAGATGAGTGATTAATTTTGATATTATTTTATTTCTGTTGAGTCTTTGCCAATATTAAATAAAATCCCCCACGCTTACCTGATGTAATTATGAATAGCAAAATTTATGAATGCAAATGCTTGCTGCATTTCCATCCTGTCATTTTCTTCACCTTCACTCCTTATATTGAATACGGTTTCGAGCTAGATCCTGCCTTCTTCTGTGTAAATACCCACATACACAGAGTTATGATTATCAATTATATTTTCATTTAAATAAATAACATGTCAAGTGAGTTACCAAGGATATATTTCTATAAAGACCTTCCTAATTTGACTGGTTAGTAATATATTAGTTAAATTTATTTTACTGTTTTATTTTTACTTCACTGATTCTTATCCATATCTTCTACCTCATTAAATTTTTTTCTAGAATTTCCTTTCATAACTGGCACAGCTATTAATAAGAAAGAAGTTATAACATTATTTAAAAGAACAAATCTATTTGAATCCTATATTGTAGTTCCTGTTTTTCTTTATTTTTTAAATGTACTCAATGTGTTTTCATTATAGCAAGATTTCCAGCTATCATTTAGTGTTTTCTGGGTCTACAACATTCAGAGTGTATTTCACTTAATGTATTTAATCTTACACGTATTTCAAATCACAAAAAAAAATGTTTTCTCTTCATAATGGAATTAAATTAGAAGTCAGTAACAGAAACAAATTTAGAAATGTATAAACCAGTGGAAATTAAGCAACCCACTTCTGAATAATCAGTGCTTCAAAAAGGTAATCCCAAGACAAATGATAAAATATATTGAAGTGAATGAACATGAAACCACAATATATAGAAACTTAAAAGATGCAGGGAAGGCATGGTTTGAAGGAAATTTATTGCTACATATCCCTATATAATGCTAAGAACATTTATTTCAAATCAGGAACCTAACTTTCCACATTAAGAAGTTAGAATGAGAAGATTAAACTGAACTCAAATCAATGAGAGGAAAAGAATAATAAATATTACAATAGAAAAAAATGAAATAGCAAATCTATAGAGATAATTGAATTGAAGATACAAAAGGGGTTCTTAGAAAGTTGAGCAGTACCGACAAACCTTTAGCTCTATTGACAAAGAAAATATAGAAGACTCAAATTACTAAAAAGAGAAATTAAAGAGGTAATGTCCCTGCCAAACTTTCAGAAATAAGAATTGAAAGAGAATTTTATAAACAACTATATGCTAACAAATTAGATAACAGATAAAATGAACATATTTGTAGAAAGATCCAATTATCAAAACTAACTCAAGAAGAAATAGAAAATTGAAATAAATATATAATGTGTAAAGAGATTTACATAGTAATTTAAAAACTTTACATGAAGAAAAGTTCTGATCCAAATGCCATCACTATTGATACTAAATAATCCAAGGAGAATAATTTCTAATTTCTCACAAATGTGGCCTCAAATAGAAAAGGAAGAAGCACTTTCCAATTTCTTCTATGATGCAAGTATTAGCCTGTTACCAAAATCCAACAAGAGCACCACTAGAAAGAAAACAACTAATCAATATTTGTTACAGATATGAATGCGAAAATGCTCAAAAAACTCACTAGCAGCCACTTCTAACAACAAGTAAAAAGAGTTATACGCCATGGCCAACCGAAACTTATCCCAAGAACCTAATACTGATTTAACATCTAAAACTCAGTGTATGTAATATGTCATTTTAACAGAATGAGTGACATAAACTTTATGATCATTTCAGTAGATGCAGAAATGGCATTTGGCAAAATTCAACACTCTTTTATGATATAAATACTTAACCATCTAGCCAAGCAAGTGAACTTTCTCATCCTGAAAATGGAATCTACAAAAAACCCCAGATAACATTGTAAATAATGAAGAAAGACTTCAGAAAGAATACATAAAGGACTCATGCTACTTATTAAGAAATAGATGAGGAACTCCATTTTATAATGGGAGGATTTGAACAGATATTTTATCCCAAAATATCTATAAATGAACAATAAATATAAGAAAAGCTGCTCAACACCATTAGTCATGAAGGATGTGCAATGAGGTCTCTCTTCACACTCACTGCAATTGCCATAATAAAAAAGCAAAAACTATAAAGAGGTTGACGAGGATGTGAAGAAATGGGAACCCACATGTATCCTTACTGAGAAAGTGAAATCCCACAACCACTTTGGAGAAAAAAAAAATGGCATTCCTTCTGAAAGTTAACATGGCGTTGCTGCACGGCCCAGTAACTGCTGCCTGTAAAAGGATCTAAATAGGTCCATTTAAAATCTCATCTGTGAATGTTCTTGGTAGCATTATTATAATGGTAAAAAAGTAGAAGCAACTCAATGTATATCAACTTATAAATGAATACATAAAACGTAGCATATTTGTACAATGGAGTCTTACTTGGTTGTAAAAAAGAATGAAATCGTCACCACATGGATGAGCCTTGAAAACTTTGTGCACAGTAGATGAAGCCAGGCACAAATGGCAACGTACTGTATGGTTCTGTGTGTGCATGAAATTCCCAGGATAGGCAAATCCATTGAGACAGAAAATAGGCTTTTGTGGGGTGGCGCCTGTGGCTCAAAGGAGGAGTGCATGACCCCTTATGCTGGAAGTAGCAGGTTCAAACCCAGCCCCGCCCAAAAACTGCAAAAAAAAAAAAATAGGTTTATGGATGCTAAGGCATGGTGGGAGTAAGTACGTGATAACTGCTAATGGGTAATGAGATTTTTGGGGGGATGACAATGGAAGCATCAGATTCTGCCAAAATATTTAGAGGCTTATTCTGAGTCAATATGAGTGACGATGGCCTGAGAAAACACAGTCTTCAGAGTTAGAGAATAGATGTGCCTAGGATGATCAGATTACAGTTGGGTTTTATACATTTCAGGGAAATAGAGATTGAAGTAAAATCATAAATCATTGCTTAGAAAATACATATTGCCCTCAAAAAGGTGGGACATTATGAAGTTGGAGTTTACAAGTATAGGTGGGTTCAGGGGTTCTTTAGTTAGGAGTTAGTTGAAAGAGTTCAGTTTTGTCTAAATCTTTGGAGTCAGTAGGAAGGAATCTTAAGATGAAAGGTTTTGATCTCTTTGGTGGGATGTTAGCTACAGTCAGATTGAGGTGTAAGACAAATTGTACTAAATCAAAAATACAGCTTTAAGAACATTTTATGTTTTGTAAAGCCTGACTCCACAGACTCCTCAGAAAGGAATTTGAGCGAGACAAATGAATGTCAGATTTCAGTACTCAGGGGGTGGTGCAAAAAAATTCTAAAATTAAGTTGTGCTGATGGGTGTACCACTCTGCGAATATAAAATAAAATTATTAAATTTTACACTGTAAATGTGGAACTGTAGAATGTGAATTAAATCTAAATAAAGTTGTTAAAAATAAAAATCTGAAATATATACATTGCAAGAAAATATCGACTCTTTTTCACTTTTTCCATCAGTGCTCTTCACTGTGCTACCATTTTCAGATTTATATCTGGCAGGGAATCAGCAGACACATTCTTCCTCATGTTAGGCTTATATCCTCTGAATAATTTTGCATTCTAAGGATGAATCCCTTATTTTTTTTTTTTTTACTTCTTTATAAAACTCATGAACTTATATATAACTTCTTTTGTTAAAATTTTAAGTTAATTTCTTCTCACTGCATTTCTGGGGCCTGTTGCTGTTTTCCTCCCCAATCTTCTCTCCTTTATTTCAATGTACTATTTTCAATATACTAGTGACTGACCCTATGGGAACATTGTGCTCACTCATCTCATTTTTCTCTAAGGTTTGGTTTTATAGCTTTATTTATATTTATTTTTATGTCTACACAAGTTAGATGTTGAAAATTTTAGTCAATTTTCTTCATAGTATATTCTTCAGTCTTCTTTTTATGTCTTTAAATCCATATTAAAGAACTTGTCTTCTTCTTTTCTTGGTGGTCACAGTCACAAAGATATGCATGAATTATGCAAAACTCAGAAGAGTCCAGAAGAGGCCCATAAATCAGAGAAAGTGAATCTCAACAGCAAATATAAGTTCCCAAGGAGTTCTGTTTTATGTATGGCCTTCCCCAGGTCAGCTTAAAAAGAGCATGAAACTGTCAAAAGGGGGCTAAATAATAAATAAATAACATGGAAAAGAAGCCAAACAAATAATAACAGAACATTCACATGGAAACTTAAGTAATATGCTTGTATTTAAATGCTATATACTTGCTCATGTTGAACTACAAATGTGAATCTAATGTTTCTAGGCAGACATGCTAATTTAATACAGGTATTTTTCATATTTATAGGAGTTCTAAGGGAACAGCAAATCATTTCTGAGAAGTACCATTGTTCCTATTATGTAAAAATGTTAAATGTTTAAATGTAAAATAGTCCTAATACATAAAAGATTTAATTGATTTATTTTGTTAAGTCTTTATAAATTACCTGTATGCATCAAGAATATTTTTGGTCCATTGGGATACATCAGTGAAAAAAGGTAGGACAAGATCTCTATCTTTGCAGAGCCTATGTATTAGCCATGTAAGATAGACAATCCAAGTAAATGTAATAAGCAAATAAATCATATAGTATGGTAAACACTAAGAGAGGCATCCAAGTAGAGTAGTGTTAACAGAAAGGGGATTGTGGGGAATATTTAAATAAGGTGGTCAGTGAGGCCTCTTTGAGAAAGTATCATTTAAATAAAGGATTAAAGGAAAGCAGGGGTGGTCTCAGGAAGAAACGGTATACACCAGCCCCATGCCTTTATCCGCCATTTTGCTTTTCATGGTTTTGATTATCTGTGGTTAAGTTTGGAGCACAAATAATAATAATAATAATAAATAAATACATGAAAATATTTCCAGAAACAAAGAATTGATAAGTTTTGAACTTCCTGCTGTTCTTTTTTTTCTTTTTTTTTTTTCTTTTTCTTTCTTTTTTTTTTGAGACCCAGACTCTCTATGTCACCCTGGGTAGACTGCGTGGCATCAACAGCTCACAGCAACCTTAACCTCTTGGGTTTAAGAGATTCTCTTGCCTCAGCCTCCCAACTAGTTGGAATTGCCTGCTGTTCAGAGTACTGTGGTGAAATCTCAAGTCATCACATTTTGTCCTGCCCAGGACAAGAATCAAGAATCCTTCTCTGTCCAGTGCATCCACCCTGAGCACATACTCACCCCTTAGCCAGCCATAGGGCGTCTCAGTTATCACATGGCTGTTGGGGTATCACAGTGCTGTGTTCTTGTCACTCCGTTTTACTTAATAATACTTTTCTAGGAATAGTTACTGGTTTTTGTTGTCAATCTTTTACTGTGACTAATTAATAAATTTAACTCCATTATAGGTATACCAGTGTAGCATATCTTGTATATATATAAGAATTTGGTACTAACTTTGATTTCAGGCACCCACACGGGGATCTTGGAACATATTCCCCTGAATAAGGGACAATTACTGGACCAAGAAAATGGAATAGGCATTGTAAAGCTGGGTAAGGCAGGTGTGGGTCTGTACTGTTTGAGAAAGAATCAGGAAGCCATAATTTCTGGAACTAACTGAGAAAGAAGAAAAGTAATATAAGATGTAGCCAGAAAGGGGAAAAATAAAAGGAGTAAGAGGCTTTAGGTTTGTCAACCTGAAATCATTGAAAGGATGAGAATCCAGTTTGAAAGAGTTTATTCAAGTGAAAAACTGACAACAGCTGTCTAGGAAACAGGGACTCCAGAGAAATTGGTTCAGTGCTCTGAAGTTAAAGTTAAGGTCTTGCTTCCATAATATTAGGATTAATATTTTCTGTATGAGGCCGGCTTGGAGTTACAACAGTTTAGTTAGTTAGAATTTGTTTTCTTTTTCATACAGCTTATTTGCTTTCCTTTACAACTTGTTTTCATTCCCCGTCCAGCTTAAAACAGTGTGTTTAGTGTTTCATCTCCCACAGTGTGGGAGTCATGAAGTCTCTGCGTGAGAAAGGTGAGAGGGACGTGAAGAAGTGATGAAGATCAACAGTGAAAAGGAAGGGGTGTTCCTGGGGCCCCTTAGTCATTTATAACGTTTCACATAACAGTGTAGGTGAAGAAAAAGGCTAATCTCTGAGAAGCAAATGTTATAATTGCCTTTGGTACTACGGCCTGTCTATGTGACTCGGGCCTCATAACACAGTCTCTTCAGGCTCGAAAATTTATTTTAAAATTCCAACAGTTTAGATTTTGAATTACTTATTTTCACTGCCTTTAAATGGAATTAGTCTTACTTTAAGTAAAAGAAGGGAGATCAGAGCAGGGGAGGGACACAGTTTGGCTTAACTTTTAAGTCTTTTTCTAGCCCCTCTCTTGAGAAAGACAGTAGAAATTATTTGTACATTTAAATATAATAGTAATATTCAATACAGTTTGAGAAGTGGATGGAAATATAACCTGAAGATATCACCTGTAGACACTGATTTTTTTATAAATTTGTTTTTAATTACTAAAAAATGCAAAATAATAATTAGGAACATAAGAGATCCAACCCTCAGCTATACAGAATAAAGAATATGTGGTAATAATTGTAACAATGATTTTATTGTATGTAGGTACATAGACACACTAGTACTCACTTATTAACACAAAATGTATACGACTAATAGGTGTGTGATAATCGTGATCTTGTGTTTATCAAGGTCTCCAAAGCCCTCAAGCAAGGCCTTCAAACTTGATGACAGAATACCTAAATTTTTGGTACCCCTCCTCTTTGGAGTGTACTGCTCCAGCTTCTGATTAGGGTGAGGATGTAGAAGGTCAAATAACCCAGGTTTTTTTCAATGTACGTTACTGACTCAGGAGTGGACACTTCACTCAGCCTAAGTGAACTGATATACTCTACAATTTGAATTAAAAGGACATGGTTAGATAGATCGTGACAGTCACTGGTCTAAGAATCATATTAAATCAAACTTAGAACTGGGCTAGTGATAGCAAAACACACTTGTCATTATGAGTCAGTAAAAATTAAAAGCCTTAAAGTACAAAAGCTGACAGAGAGAGGGAAAGGGGAAAGAAATAAAAGAAGAGAAATTGGAAATGAAAGGGGTGTAGAAGGACAGCCCGATAGGCAGGGAGAAAGTTCTAATAGAGGTAGTGGAAACAGTCATTATGTGACCTGTGGTGCACCACCCTCCCTTATCTAAAAACAGTTGAGTGTGCTTTCCTACCTCACAACTTAGTTGTCCCTCGTTTAGACGCTATACTAAAACAAAGTTTTCTAAATCCGAGGAATGTTTCTTTTCCTCTTCTCTCTACATTTTCAAAATATTTCAAACACTACATTTTATTTTCCCATTTTTCAATGTCTGCCACTATTCAAGGTTTATTTCAATATCTATTTTGACTTCAAATTTAAATCTCTATTTTCTCACGCAGTTTATGTTATTTAAGCGCTTTATCCGAAGAGTGTATTTAAACTGCTAATTATTTTAAATGGAAAGAATTATATTTCAGCATTCTTTTAGCATGCAGCTTTAGTCAGACTTTTCTCAACTTACTGCTCATAATATTTTTTTCTTTGCTTCTATCTTGACCCTTTTGAAATAACATAGTCATGTTTGCTGCTTTCAAATCCTCTAGAATCTCTCCCAAGTCTAGTGAACTTTAAAAAATGTCAGTTAAAGGTTCACTGGTTTTCTCGTTCACTTGCTTTAAAATTCATGGATAGCCGCCATTGAGATCGCTCCTCTGTCTGCTTGAAGATAGCGCCGGTAGCAGTTGTGCTTTTTATCTGTATCTGTCTGACTCTTATTCTTACAATCTTATGAAATCTATTCTTGCTTGGAAAATATCTTATTTATCATTTTTCCTAACACAAATTTAAATAAATATTTTGTACTTTATATAACAAAAGGACATAATCATTATTATAGAAATGATTCTTGACATACTCAAGTTAAAAGAATGGCAACTAAATGGAGTTTGAAACCAATAATTATAAAAATATTTTCTTAAAGTTGTTTTAAACCTTCACTAAAGCTTATTCTTATGTGGAAAGATTCAGGGAAATTAAAATCCTATTCTCTTTTAGAAATCATACACAAAACTTTATTGTGCCAGATGATAATTTTTTTCCTGAGATAAAGGAGTTCAATGGAGGAATGGGTAGATATATATACACAGGCACATTCCTCTAAGAAAGAGAGTCTATTTAAGAATAGGGATTTTTTATCCAAACACTATATATCTACCTATATTAGGTAGAGCTAACCAAATATAACATGAGTATACAGTGAATTATGTTGAAATGGTATTTTAATAAAGATTATATTATATAGGTATGAGTAGACAAAATAAATGAAGAATTATTCTCTAAATAAAATTTCAATACAATTTGTCTCGAAAGCCAGTTTGCAGTTTTAATAAATAGTTTTGTAGAACTTAACTTCAGAAAGTTACTATCTAGGTAATTAGACTATTTGTAATTAATTGGTCAATCGTTTATTTAAAAATTGAAAAATTAAATATTAGGGAGTCCAAACATATACTTTATTTCCACAGATTTTTGGAAATGGTGTTTCATTTTCAGCATATTATATCATTGCATATTTATGCAGCATTACAGTCAAATTATGATATGAAAAATCCCTAATTTTTTGAAACTCCTTAAATCAGCCAACATAGACCACCTGGTCAGACCTGGTGTTTATTTAAATGCTCTTAATAGTAAATTGAATAAATGCTGTTCTTTGGTTTTGTACAGCAATTCAGATTAAAAGTGCCTCTCTCCTTTGGGAGAGATTTTTCTGCTCTGCGTACGTTGGTGAGTTTTATACAATTACCTAAAATGAGAACTAGTTTTTGCACTATGGACTCATCTGCCTAGAAATAAGCTTGTCATCAGAAAATGTCTTTTGGGTAGTGACAGATTAGAATCAAATTTTTTATAAAACCTAATGTGTTTCAGGTTGTCAAGAAAAGATAGATGTTTTATTCAAATGGCAGTAAGTTGTTTCATAACGTATGTATTGCAAGAAATTAACGTGCATGAAACTGTGTTTACTACACATGCTAAAAAGTTACCTTTTAGGGATCTTGTTTTTTATGTGAAAGAATGACATTCAAATGTTTTTTTCTTCAACTCCCAGGAGGGTTTCCGAATTAAAATTTAACTTTTCTTGCTTTCAATAGAAATTCAGCTAAAATTTGTAGCGGCAATTCATTTATTTCTCTGTGAAATAAGCAATAAGGAAAAGAAAAAAAAAAACTAGGCAGAGTTGATGAAGGGCTAGAAGAAAGGAATAGTCTTTGGGGGGACAAAGAGAAGAATAGGTGGTATTCCCCTGTAATAAATTAAGGTCAACAGGTAAGGAAGAGGGTGGATGATTTCAAAAATAAGTGAAAAGGAGAACAGAGAACATTAGAGGCTAGGAAGAGCCGAAGGAAGAGAAAGAGGGGAGGAGATTTGTTGATGAATGCAAAATTACAGCTAGAGAGGAGCAGTAAGTTCTAGTGGTCCCTTCCACCCTAGAATGACTATAGCTGACTATAACATATAGTTCCAAATAGGAGGAGTGTAGTGAATGTTCCCAACACAAAGAAAGGATAAATATTTGAGATGATAGATATGCTAATTATCCTGATCCAATCACTATACATTATATGCATCAAAATATCACCCTGTACTCTGTGAACATGTGAAATTATATGTCAATTAACACAACAAACAAAGAACAAAAGGTTTGGAGTGTTCATGGGACTGGAACCAGGAGACTGGTGGTTATTACTCTTGGAGAGGAAGGGAGACAGCCTGGCTGACACATGAACAAAGTCTCTGTCCCTGGCTTTGGTAACTCATGGAGAGGGACTTTGAGTAATTCCTGCACCGCAGTCCTGCCTCAAGTGGGCCATCAAAATGGCTTGGAAACTGGAGCAACATCAATACTTCCTTTCATCAGCGTCCCCCTTCTCAGCCTTCTTTTCAGCAGGAGTAAAGGCTTCCATGATGCAAGATTTTTCCAAATTACATTCTGCTTGGAAACACTGCTTACATTGCCCCTAGATCACTCATTTGTGGCCATGATTCATTATTCTTGAACATACACTGATGGATTCAGCTTTCCAATATTTTTATTACAGATTTCACATTTCTGTTCATGAGAGAGATTAGCTTACAGTTTACCTTTTCTTTTTTTATCTTTGTCTTGTTTTGCAGTATTGTTCGGTTTTTGTTGTTGTTGTTGTTGTTGTTGTTGTTTGTTTGTTTGTTTTGGCCAGGGCCGGGTTTGAATCCACCACCTCCAACCTCCAATATGTGGGGACTGCGCCCTACTCTTTGAGCCACAGGCACTGCCCTCTTTGTCTTGTTTTGGAATGAACTTCGTGCTAGTTTGTAAGTATTATGGAAGTTGTTTCTTTTATTTTTAATTCCCTGGAAAAATGTTTGTGAAAATCTGCTTCTTGAGAAATTACAAAACCATTCTCAGTTTTCCCTTTTTAAATATTTGAAAGTTTTAAACCACTATTTTTAAATGATTATAGCATAAATTACATTTAAACTTTTTTTATATAGTATGTTTTCACAAGCTGCATGTACCAAAATTGTTTTTCTTTCCAACTTATACTTTTTATTGGTGCCTTTTCTCATTTTTTTGTTAGAATTTGCTAGATATCTACCAATATTAACAAGCAAAAAGGTGTTGGCTTTCTTGGTCATTCAGTTATATTTTTATATTTAAATTAATTTCTGTTCTCATGTTCTTATGTTCATTAAACAGTTTTGGGGGGAAGGCTTTTATGCAAATATCATAAATGGTAGGTTTAAGCATTAGCTCTTGTCTTTTCAATGCCAAAATTTTCTAAGTGTAATTCTAGTTAAACCTTATCATTAAATATGTAATATTTTATAATTGTTCGGACAAAAATTTTCAAATTTTTATGATTTTTGATGCATGATTTATTTAGAAGTATTTAAAAGTTCCAAATAAATGTGACTTTTTAAAATTGAAACCTCTGTTGATTTAACATATAAGCTAGTGTTCCCAGATTTAGTCTTCATCTTCCACTCCTCTTTGCCTTCCTTTGGTTAGCTTACAACTTTGTTTTTACTTAATTCAGTTTTATTATACATTTACTTAGAAATTACACACTCTGTTACTCTATTGTAAGTGAATAAAATACAGTCGCTCTGTATTGACCAAAATGATATTTTTGAATATTTGCTTTCTCTCTTTTTAACCCAATGGCGGGTATATTGTTTTTACTATTTTAAGTGTTTAGTATCTATTTATACCTACACAATCATTGTTATTTTTTGATGATCACAGTTTTTTGAATGGACTTTCTTCTGAGATTATCTTTTTTCCTACTGGAATACATCTTTATGAATCATTGAGAATTGCTCTGCTGATGATAAACTATATCAGTATACATTTATCCAAAATATCTTCAATTCAGCCTCATTTTTTAAAAAGAATTTTATTAAATCTTTCTATCTTGGCAGTAATTTTATGCACTACATTATAATTCCATATTGTAGTCAAACTCTGGAATAGCAATACCAGTAAGACAATTCTCAGTATTTTGAAGTGCATTTTATGAGGTTTTTTTAGCACACATCCACTTTTGTCTGGATATTCATTGATTTTTTGCACCTTTTATATCTTTTAGTTTGCAATTTTATAATTCTTTTATTTATTAGTCATTGGCCTCATTCGTATCAGCTTTATGTCATCTTTATCTTCTTATATTTGGCCCTGCAACTTTATGTGTGTGTGTGTGTTTATATATGTTTACTCATATGTGAACTTGAAAAAATATTTATAGATTTATTTGCCAATATGTAGTTTTTACATTCCCTTTAAACGTCTCACTTTCCTCTTGGGTGTTGATGAAATTTCTACTTCTAACCTTAAATGAATTGTCAGTAGTGCGAAATCTCTTGGTTGAATGTTAGCACCTATCAGACATTTATCTGAGATGATTCTCTTTCCTACCTCAAAAACATTCTTTCTCACTCTCAACATTTTTTAACTATAAGGAAAAGATTTACTTTTTTAAATTTTAGGCCATCTCTATCCTTTAGCTTACTAGAATTAATTCCTCGAATTTATAGAAACCATAATTCAGTGTGTTAGGGCTTTTTTTTTACTATCTCTATGTTGCTCTACTGGTTACAATGTGCCACCCGCAGGCATCTTCAAACCTCAGCCTTCACCACTAATTTTAAAATAGAGGTAGAATTGTAGTTTAGCAATCAAGAAGTGGCTGGAAATAATCTTGTCCTTACCACAACTCTTGTCTTTCCCACAGAAATAGTGGGTTAAAACAGATTTTGTATTTCTGAGTAGTGCAAGTTACTAAAAATCTTATCTAGCTGAGTGTGATGGTGCACACCTGTAATCCAAGCACTTTGGAAGGCTGAGGGAGAGAAGATGGCTTATAGCCAGAAGTTCTGGACTAGGCTGAACAACATGTAGAAACCCCCATCTGAATTAAAAATTTAAAAAGTAGCTGGGTGTGATAGCTCACATATGTAGTGTGAGGTACTCTGGAGTCTCAGGAAGGAGGATTGCCTGAGCTCAGAATTTCAAGGTTACAGTGAGTTATGAACATGCTATTTGTACAGCCTGAACAACAGAGCAAGATCCTGCCTGTAAGAAAAAGAAAAAGAAGAAAAAAATCTTTTTTAACCTGCTATCTTGCTGTTTTGTTTCAGAGGTCAAAATCTATATGGTTTTAAGTGTTAGTGATATTGTTCAATTAACCCATGCTAGACAGAAGAAAGTCCTAGCTTACAGAATAGAGTTTATTTTGGCAATTAACTGCAAAGTTTAACAATTTTTCATTTTCTCTTTAATTACTTTTCTGGCTATTTTTAAATCATCACCACACATCAACACTGTTGAAACACCATTCGCACACACACAAACATAGAGACACACACACAGAGCATTTATCCTTCAACGCTCAGTTCTAGATTCGCTTTTATTTTACTCTTATTCTATACTTTGTCCATAGGCAATTATCTGTGCACCTGGCTTTAATTACCATCTATACCATGGAAGACTTAAAGTCTTCCGCCTAGTTGCAGATCTTTTCTCTGGACTGAGACCTGAATTCTCCATGAGCTTTTTCCAGCCCCCCTAAACCACTTTGGACCTTTTCCCAACTTATTGGTTTTTTTGTTTGTTTGTTTGTTTGTTTTATAACAAGTTAACTAGCATACAGAATTCCAGCACTCCAAACTAAACCCCAAGCAATTTTACACAATTCTGGTGTAAAATATGTTTATGGCTTCACACTGTTCTAAAAATAAAGACACAAATACAGAACATGACTTACAAAGATTGGAAGGATCACTTCTATGGTTTATCTTACAAGGGTACAAGTGAATCTTTCTAAGAGTAGAATATAAACGTCTTAACACAATAAGAAAACGACATAAAGGCTATGTTAACCAGTTTGATTAAAAAAAAAAAACTCAAGTCAAGATAAAGTGTTTACAGTTGTAACATTTACCCACTTCCAACTCCACACTCTTCTTATCCTGGGACTTCCCCTAAGATCCAAAATGCCCTCA